>JAULCE010076658.1:0-12979 GCA_032359355.1 Macoma nasuta | reverse complement strand
GAAAAACGACATGTGGATGTGGATGTGCATTCAGTTTCAACCAAAATCAGGGGCTGTATTTCTCATAGAGCATCAGTAAAGGTGGCATGTTCCCCTCTATTTGTTTCTGTTGGTATGTTGTGGGAATTTACTGGGAAAAACGACATGTGGATGTGGATGTGCATTCAGTTTCAACCAAAATCAGGGGCTGTATTTCTCATAGAGCATCAGTTAAGGTGGCATGTTCCCCTCTATTTGTTTCTGTTGGTATGATGTGGGAATTTACTGGGAAAAACGACATGTGGATGTGGATGTGCATTCAATTTCAACCAAAATCAGGGGCTGTATTTCTCATAGAGCATCAGTGAAAACATTATTATGTTCATCACATGTTTGTTTTAAAAAGCTACCCACACATATCGGTACTATGAAATAATGGCAGTATTCGGGAATGTTAATTAAGATTTTGGTACAATGTGTGTGAAACAGTTTGTAGCCAGATCAGACGCCGAGTAATTCGGCGTCTGATCTGGCTGCAAACTGTTCGTACATGGTATCAGTGTTAAGTGTCTAACGCGTTAGACAGTAAAGAAAAACGTTCCGCTGTATATTTGAGACACAAGGCACACGTGCATGCAACAGTGCAAATCTAGATCCATCGAAAGGGAAATTAACAAAACAAAAACACTTTCTAAACCGGACACTCTCTTAACCGGAAATAAGACTCAAATGTGGTTTTTAAGACAAGCTACAGCTTAATTTAGACGGAAAGTAATACAGATAGCTCCTGTATGAGCTTTCTGTATTACTGTCAGCCTGCATGAATCAGCCACATCAATTTTTTTACAACACATCAGTTTTTGATAAAAAGTGTCCGGTATAGAGAGGTTTTACTGTACTGATTTACTCGCACTGTCTTTGAACATGATGTACACCAGCGATACTATACGGACATGTTGGCAAGGAAAGGATGTGTCCTGACTATGTATATAATAGCTTATATCATAATTATGACGTCACCAGCGTGATATAACAGTGACATAATTTTCGATATGAAATAGTGATATAACAATGTATGTGAGTCATGAATAGCGTCAAAATGGCCGCGCTATATAGCGACGTTATATGTATTTAGTGCTAATAATCGTTGCAGTGCAATTTATAATATAAATAGAATATAACATTCGTGGCCATTCAATATGAAATTTATTAAACTCGTTTACTAAAATTGCTAAAAACTGGCAAAGGCTCGTTTTTTATTAATTTTAGAAAACTCGTTTAATAAATTCCATATTGAATGACCACTCATGCAATATCCTCTATGTACTGGCGGTGTCGTTAAAAAAACTGACGTCTTTTTGGAATGTCATCGTCGCTTTGACAGGCACCTGTCAGTCTGGTGGTAATTTGACAGCTCGTGTCTTCTCCTTCACCGGTGCGCCGCTAAAAAATGAAACATTCAGACCGTGCACTCTAAAGGTCGCGGGTATCACAGGTATAGGCATTCTACGACCTTTGAATGATCAAAAATCAGGGCTAGTCCAGTTTTAGGTAAATCAGCTTTTCGCAACACCTCGGTCGATACCTTTTCCAATGTTTCCTACACTAATAAGAAATACCCTGCGATTATAAAGCGAGCCTTTGGCGAGCTTAATAACATTTTATTCTAGACGAGTTTAAGAAAAGCTTATCTTAAACGACAACGAATGTAAGATTCTTTTTCATCACATATTTAAGAGTATGATTGATACTTAAACTAATTAACTGACTGCGGAATAAGCTGGAAGTAACGTCCTGCATTGTGACGTCATTTGGTATAATATAGTACGATGACGCGATGACGTCATTTCTTGTCTTACACATGTGTAAGATAAGGAAATCCGTGATGGTTATATTAACCCGGAAACAACGAATGCTATGTGATAAAAGTCGTTCCCACGTTAACTACGGGCCGTGGTTAAGTTGTTTATGACACAACATTAATCAAACCTCTCTCGGGCGACATTTGATTAAGAGGCATGGACATCTCGAAAGAGAGGTGGCAAAAGAAGCATTCTGTATAAAGCTGTTACGTGTCTCAGAAACTGCTGTATGCGGCTTCTTATTTGGTAGGTGCACTACATTAACTTTATACTCCATATATAAAGTCACTCCTATCTACGGCAGGAGCTGCCTGGCCAGGCTATATCCTTCTTGCAAATACGGAATATTATAGAAATTATATCTTCAGACTCGGCTATGACAATAATATCCAACTTATTTTAGCCGTGTAGTGTAACCTATTTGTCTCTAGCTTCGATCTATTGCCCTTTGTTACCCCTAACTTAAACCCAGACCATAAACTTCCCAGCCCTCTCACAGCAACTGCTCGGCAAACGTTCGACCTTTAGCGTCAATGTTGCAGCCAACATGTAACCTCTATGGCGCACCGTCGGTCCGTTGTTGCTTTACAGCTCCTGCCTGGGTCTATGCCTTTTGCTTCCTGGTCTCTCGGATTTCGCTATCCATGGTCGATACAAGACTACCCAGTGACACTAGGCATCAATCTGGAAGCCTGTTTCTTCTGCCTTTCGGTATAAGCCACTCCAAAAACGCTAAGCATCAAACCGGACAATGTATACCTTTCAATACCGATTTATTGGTAACAAAGAGTTCAGGGGCCGTATTCCCAAGGCTTCTAAGTAAATTCTTAAACCTAAGTGAAAATTTAAAATGCAGATTTCCAATTAATTTTCAATTACAGTTTCATTAAAGTATTTTTTTGTAAATAAAGAGAATTCTGCTTCTGAAATTTTCACTTAAGTTTAAGATTTTACTGAGAAGCTTTGTGAATACGGCCCAGGCCACAACCAAGGTCTCAAAGAGAGTCCCCCGATCAATGTACTAACCGGCCGCCTTAGACCCAAAACTGGTTGGATCAAAGCCATATACAGGGGACATACACTAAACGTAGTTGGCCAAAGCATGGGGATATATACTAAACGTTGTTGCCCATATACAGGGGACATACACTAAACGTAGTTGCCCATATACAAGGGGAATACTTTAAACGTTGTTGCCCATATACAGGGGTCATACACTAAACGTAGTTGCCCATATACAAGGGGAATACATAAAACGTTGTTGCCCATATACAGGAAAATACACTAAACGTAGTTGATCATATACAGGGGATATACACTAAACCTAGTTTCCCATATACATACCACATACACTGAACGTTGTTGCCCATATACAAGGGACATACACTAAACATAGTTGATCATATACAGGGTACATACACTTAAGGAAGTTGCCCATATACAGGGGACATACACTAAACGTAGTTGGCCAAAACATGGGGATATACACTAAACGTTCTTACCCATATACAGGGGACATACACTAAACGTAGTTGCCCATATACAAGGGACATACACTAAACGTTGTTGCCCATATACAGGGGACATACACTAAACGTAGTTGATCATATACAGGTGACATACACTTAACGTAGTTTCACATATACAGACCAGATACACTAAACGTTGTTGCCCATATACAGGGGACATACACTAAACGCTAATAGCCATATACAGGGGACATACACTAAACATAGTTGATCATATACAGGGTACATACACTAAACGATGTTGCCAATATACAGGGGACATACATTTAACGATGTTGCCAATTTACAGGAGACATACACTTAACGTAGTTGCACAAATACAGGAGGTATACACTAAACGTAGTTGCCCATATACAGGGGACATACACTAAACGTAGTTGCCAAAATACAGGGGACATACACTAAACGTTGTTGCCCAAAGCATTGGGACATACACTAAACGTTGTTGCCAAAGCATGGGGACATACACTAAACGTAGTTGTCCATATACAGGGGACATACACTTAACGTAGTTACCCTTATACAGGGGACATACACTTAAAGTAGCTGCCTATATACAGGGGACATACACTAAACGTAGTTGCCCATATACGGGGGACATACACTAAACGTAGTTACCCAAAGCAGGGGACATACACTCAACATTATTGCCCATATACATGGGGCATACACTTAACGTAGTTTCCCATATACAGGGGATATACAATTAACGTAGTTACCCTTATACAGGGGACATACACTAAACGTTGTTGCCCATATACAGGGGACATTCACTTAACGTAGATACCCATATACAGGAGACGTACACTAAACGTAGTTGCCCACATACAGGGGACATATACTAAACGTAGTTGCCGAAATACAGGGGACATAAACTTAACGTAGTTGACAATGTACAGGGAACATACACTTAACATAATTGCCCATATACAGGGGACATACACTAAACGTAGTTACCCTTATACAGGGGACATACACTAAACGTAGTTGCCCATAAACAGGGGACATAACTAAACGTAGTTGCCCATATACAGGAAGCAAACACTAAACGTAGTTATCCTTATACAGGAGACATACACTAAACGGTGTTGCACATATACAGGTGACATACACTTAACGTAGTTGCCCATATACAGAGGACATACACTAAATGTTGTTGCCCAAGTACAGGGGACATACACTAAACGTAGTTACCCATATACAGGGGACATATACTTAACCTGATAGCCCATATACATTGGACATACACTAAATGGTGATGCCCATATACAGGGGACATACACTAAAAGTAGTTGCCCATTTGCAGAGGACATACAGTAAACGTTGTTGCCCAAATACAGGGGACATACACTAAACGATGTTACCAATTTACAGGGGACATACATTCAACGTAGTTCCCCAAATACAGGGGACATACACTTAACGTAGTTGCCCAAATACAGGGGACATACACTTAACGTAGTAGCCCATATTCAGGGGACATACACTAAACGTTGTTGCCCATATACAGGGGACATGCACTAAACATAGTTGCCCATATACAGGGGACATACACTCAACGATGTTGCCCAAAGCATAGGGACATACACTAAACGTAGTTGCCCATATACAGGGGACATACACTATAGGTAGTTTCCCAAACATAGTGGTCATACACTTAACGTAGTTTCCCTAAGCATGGGGACATACACTTAACGTAGTTGACAATTTACAGGGGACATACACTTAACGTAGTTGCCCAAATACAGGGGACATAAACTTAACGTAGTTGCCCAAATACAGGTTTTTGTTTCAATATTGAATAGGTTAACTGGCTATTTATTTAATGATTGAGTGATCTCATGACATCCTAAAAAATGGGAGCAAATATTAAGATGCCATAATTGCCACTGAAAGCATATTTTATTTTTCATGTGTGTGGGTACAGAAATTTCAAATTGCTAACCTAATCTGAACCATCAATATAACATTATACATTTCCCAGCAATATACATGTAGTTCCCTCCACACAAATAACTGATATTGCATATTCACTTTAAAATATCAAGAAATACAAGCTAACAGAGTGAATAATTCTCATCTTCAATTATATTCACTCTTCGTGTCCTACAGATGGACTGTACTGTGTAACTGAAAAGATACTACATGACTATAACAATGCGGCCAGGGTCATAAACTTTAAAACATCAATATGTAGTACATTTACAATTCATTCATGTGCGTTTTAATATGTGCATCAGACAAAATCCAGTTTCCTCTTGAATGAATGAAATGAATGAAAGACTTTATTTTAATTTTTTTGTACATTTTTATAATACCTGTGTCAAAGAGGTTTTGTTTTGGATGTAACTATATTCCAAATTTGAAATGTAAATGTTTGATGCCTTCACTGGAATCACGGTCTTCTACTTTGTCGCGGATAGACAAAAATTGAAAATGATATACTGCCTAAGACTTCTACACAGCCTCTGCTGGGATTTGAACCCAGACCATTTCTCTGTATACACAGAAAAATATTCTAACATTAAACTACAAAGGCATAGTGTAGAAACTCAGGAACAAGCATAACTCGTGACATTCTTACAGTGAACTAGATAGCAGTATACTTTCTAGCATAAGCAAGCAGGCACCATTGGGCACGTTTATATTTAACCCTTTACATCATATTAACACAAAACTACTCTCTTTAAAAACTCATTTTTAAAGTTGTCAGATTTGAGTCTGCACTGTGTTTCTCTTATGGGCAAAACATCTTTAGACAAAAATAGAGTAGGAGAGTCCAGTTTAGATAATGATTACAAGAATGATTTATTTGAAAGGATGCGGTTTACAATTTGCCAGTGCAGATACTGTACAGAATAAAATATTTAAAGTTGATTTTAAAGACAATTTCAGTAATTCACGACCAAACTTACATGTAGAGGCATAAATAGAGACATCAAACATCAACTAGAACTCAGTTGATGGCACGCCATCACAAACCCCTTTGGTAAGACCAAAACAAATGCATGCCACCCTCATATGAGGAGGTCATAATCCAAATATGGAAGACATCGATCAAGCCATTTAGGAGGATACAATAACAGACAATGTTTGACCTCTTGACCTTGCCTTGCCCTGCCCCCTTTGGGTAAGAGTGAAAAATAAGTTGCTGTTGCACATGCCAGCATGTAACTTGTAAGGAGGTCATATACCGAATATGAAAGAAATCATTCAAGCAGTATAGGAGGAGATACAATAACTTACACGTTTTACCTCTTGACCCCACCCTGCCCCACCCCCTGGGGTCGGATCAAAAGGAAATGTTGCTCTTACACGTGCCAGCATGTGAGGAGGTCATATACCGAATTTGAAAGAAATTGGTCTAGCAGTTTAGGAAGAGATACAATAAAGGGCATTGTTTGACCTCTTGACCCTGCCCTGCCCCGCCCCTGAGGTCGGAGCAATAGGAAATGATGCTCTTGCATGCCGTCATCATGTGAGGAGGTCTTATACTGAATTTGAAAGAAATTGGTCAAGTGTTTTAGGAGGAGATACAATAACGGGCATTGTTTGACGTTTTGACCCTGCCCTGCCCCGCCCCCAAGGGTCGGAGCGAAACAAAATGTTGCTCTTGCATGCCGCCATCACATGAAGAGGTCATATACAGAATATGAAAGAAATCCGTCTAGCAGTTTAGGAGGAGATACAATAATGAGCCTTCGCACGGACGGACAGACAAACGGACGTTCTTACCAGAGCTAAATTGTGGGGTTTTCTTTTGTTCAAAGGTGTGAAATTTAACCCCACAATGCAAAATATAACCCCTCAATGAAAATGGAATGAATGACATCAAAGAGAACTATTGTTATGAGAGCAATAGACCAAAACTCACAATGTAGCTCTGGTAAGTGCGCACATTTGTGACCTTAAGTGGTACATCCATTGTTTTTAAACAAAAGAATGACCACTCTAACCTCACAATGTAGCTCTGGTATGTGCGGATGGACAGACAGACTGAGGCGATTCTAATATCCCAACTTTTTTTCAAAAAAGGTGGGGATAATTAATGGCCTTCCGGATTTGAATTTTATTATAATTTTCCTCATTTTAAGCTCTTAAATATACCCATTTATGGTAATATAAAGACATTGATCTGAAATAAAATATGTAAAATGGTGCACATTAATATCTTTCTTGTATGCAAGGAATTTCTTGGGGTGGCCGAAGACTTATAATAATAACGGTAACAGAAATAATCTCATTTTTTTATCTTTAATAGAGAGAGAAATACAAGCAAGTCCATAGAGAACATTTTAAACTGCTTGTTGTTTTCCTTTCAGATTATCATTTCTTTTATTAACTTAAACCGTTCCAAACTAACTTAACAGATGAAAACTATAAGGATTCCTCTGTATGAAAGTAAAATATATTGCTATTGTGTGGACCCTGATCACTTATATGGATTTTTGATGAACAACTATGATCTATTTGTCTGCATTCATTCCTTTAGTGTTAATATCCAGAAATACCACACAACTTTAAGTTGATCTAGGTATATACTTTTGGAGTCAAAAAATACAATCTTAATACCTTAATACATTTGTGGCTAAAACAGTCTAACAAAATACATAAATCACTACGTTATTTATTGCTTACAACACCTATAACCCCAAGGTATATTTTCATACTTGTGCGAATAAGGGGCCGTGTAGCAGAATAAAAGCATACAACAATTTGCGGATATTTAGTTGTTAGATCTAGTTACTAGTATAGTTGTTAGACATGCCAACCATCTCAGAACATCTTTTAGAAGTTAAAAATTGTATCATGATTGATGTGGGAGTCAACTTCATTTTCTTCTTCATTGGTCATGTACAGGAGATTTTTATCAAACTATAACATTCCAAAATATGAAGATCTACAGATGTAATCTGCGATTATATGCCTACACGTTGACATACATACCCAAGAGGGTTGTTGCATGATCGCTGTGTCCCCTACACAATAAGTACATGGTGGCCTCACCGAATAAAACTTCAACAAGCACAAACACGTTCACCTTAACTATGGTTCTTAATGTGATATAATATTAAAGGTGACATCAGTTACTTCATAGTCATACCGTTTGAAGAACTCTGTTGTGTAACTTGTTCTTTATTTGCACGGCCACCGTGTCCCTTCTACATGTACCTAGGTGGCTAGGTACACAGTTGTTGTGCGAATAAGGGGCCAAATCCTCATTCGCATGGCAACCATTCACACCGTGGCCATGCAAAGTGTCAGCTGCAATCTCTTGGTTAAAGTTTATGTAGTGAATGTATGCACTTCCAAGTGCCTTGCTTTTTGCAAGTTTTTGGTATACCATCTAGCGATGTGGTTAGATTGTCAGTGTGAAAGGTACGGGGTTCGATCTCCACCCAGACCTTTGGTTTCTTTCTCCCTAGTTTTACTTTAGTCTTTATTTTTATATTCTGGACAAGTTAAGAAGTCAATGTAGGTGATTCCAAATGCATTGATGTTGGGTGAATCCTTTAGAAGCCTACCTTTAAGGCCGAAGCTTTTAGCACAGCGGCCGTGTGAATAAGGTTAGTTATTCGCACGACCGCACTATCTCTTGGTCTCTTGCCTATTAGGGACACAACTGAGGAGTTCCTTACAGACTAGACATACTTTTTATTTAATTGTATGTTTTAATATACACAATTAAAACCTTGTAGAATGTTTTATTTCGGCAAAATGCGCGTGACCGCCAAGTACTTAATGTATTAGGGACTGTTACAGGAGCGTAGCATGTTGTAGACCGCTGTCTACACTATTTTCAGATAAATAAAAACCAAAACGCATGTAGAATATTTCAGCATGTAAAAGTTCAATCAAAATGACCTGAGAGGTATTTAAAACCAATTAAAACAGAGTGATCCCATCATTTTGTTAGGGCGTGAAAGTTGTTCCAATGGGCAGTTAAGGTATAAAGATAGTAGTATTTGACTCCATAAGTACTTGCCTAGCTCTTGAAGCATTTTCTTTATTTTAATACTATTAAAAAATGTAAACTAGAAAATGTGTCCATAGGACACGGATGCCCCCTCTTCCGCTTTGTCAAAAATACCGTATTTTCACAAAAATGGCCATAACTCCGAAATTACTAAAGTGATTTACATGGCTGTCGATCTTGATCAAGATATTATGGTCACAAACATGTGTGTAAAGTTTGATGAGAATTGGACAAATACTTTTAAGAATTAGATCATACAAAATCTTCGGGAAGTACATACAGACGTACGTACGAATGTACGAACAAGGACAACACTATATGCCTCCACTTTGGGGGGCATAAACATAGGGGTAGGCTTTGTGCATTTGTGCATAGCTTCTGGTCAGGGTCTGAAATGATAAGTGACCAGATTCTAAATAACAGTGACAGAGGAACAGATAAGCTGCGTATTTGGGTATTTCACTCAATTAAAAAGCAAGAATATGCTGAACAAATTATGTCCAAGTTACTTGGGTAACAGAGCTGTGTTCTTTAGGAGAAACCCTTCCTGTACATTTAGAATGTATCAATAAAATTATGTCTTACCAATCAATTTCATATTAATGTAAAAGCTTGAAGCTATAAAATGTTCGAAGTGCTTAATATCCAACTGTGATCATTTATGTTTCACTCAAAACTTTTGAAAACTGGAAGCGACAGTTACTCATGAAAATATGATTTCACTCAATTTGTAAAAAATGTATGAGTATTCACTCAGTTGAAAATGTTTCTTATCTGTTCCTCTGCAGTGAATAGAAATTTCTTGTTATTTTTATATGCCAGTGTGACCTTTTACTGGACGTCGGCCAACTAAATTGTGAATGTGCGCTGAAGATTTTTAGACAATTACCACCGACCCAACTATTAATAACTCTGAGAAATTACCAATTTATGCAGAGTTGCGTGTGTTTAATTCGTAGCTTGGATCAAATCAATTTGAAATTTTGCTTTACATAATATGTCATACACATATTTAGTTATTCAGTAAATTGTTGCACATATGTCCTAAGACACTGCCTCATTGTATTTTTTTTAAAAATACTTAAACCTACTCTTAGATTATTGTTACCAATATCATGTTTAATTGTTAATCAAACAATACATTCTATGAAAACTTACCCACATTTGAAAAAAAAATGTTAGTATGTAACTTGATGTCACAGATAAATTGTATATGAATTTTACAATCAATAGCAATACAAATCAACATAGAACAAAATGTAATCTTCCTTCTTTAATAGCTAAATTATTCTATGAATAATCTTGTGATCACCCTTTCATTGCATTTGTCAATAAATAACCTACAACATACCTCCTACATTACTGAAGGTACTCAAGTGAAATTGCATGTGATTACAAGTTGGGAAAACAAAGTCAAGTGATAAATAACTGCAAATTTTCAAGACTTTGCATCACTCCTACAGTATTGTAGTTTGTTCCCACACAACACATTTTACCTTCCCTCAGGACCTTCGGTCCTTTGATTATATGTATTTGTATCTTTAAATGTGTGATTGGAAAACGGCATTTGCATGAAATCCTTTCAATGCTGAATAACTATATAAGACACTGCCTACTATAAATATTAGTTTAATAATCATGAAATTGACAACTTTAACTTTTCCTCAGAAGAAATACGGAATTTTGTAGGACATTAACTACATGCAAACAGTTGTTCAGCAGACCCTGTTCAGAGGGATCAGTGTTTGAATGAATATACTTGTTTACTACATTGAAAGAGTTAACAAAAATATTTCAAGATAAATTGATGCCAGAGGTCGCTGTTACCAGTTACTTCGAGGCAAAGCAAACAACAAGCACTGAGCACCAGCTGCTTCCGGACTCGATGTACCTAAACTTAAATATTGACTGCTGGCATTAAACAAATTACATTTTATACTGTTTAAGACTCATTCACAAAAAAAACATCTGATGATTTGGGATATCATCTAGGAGAGAGAAAAAACTTAATTTGAATAGCATTGAAATAATTGTGCAATATGGAGCATTTGCTCATGATCAAGTGCTCCATTTTCCACAATATTTAAACATCGTACTTTAAGAGACGTCAAATGGCGCGAATATATGGATACAGGTTAATCTATTGTAAGTTTCAAATTGTAATAATGACCCTAGCTATTATAATAAATCATGAAACTTCTCAACTAGATTTTGCCTCAAAACACTTACAAAAAACACACAAATTTTAGCGGCAACTAAAATGGTTATGTGCATAAATGGAAATTAAAACTTCTGTGTAATGTAATTTCATAAATACAAGCTCAGTACTGTTGACAAGCCTCTTAACCAGTTAAATTCTTATACAACATTTAGGATCCTAACCAGGGATACATTTGTGTTTCCTGATAAAGATCTTAATGATTATTTATTGTACCTGTTAATTGTTTTAAAAATGTGTTACTTTTGACATCATATACTGTAAAACTGAGCAATAGAAGGTAATCTGCCATAAAATCTATTCATTGATGTTAATTTAGCAACAACTACAACTACTACTACAACTACAACTACACCCACGCCTACTACAGGTAAGTTCCTTTACATGCAAATTGTAACCAATGAGCCAGATAGCATGCATATGTAAAGTACTTATATCCTTACATCCTTATTTCTTCACTAAAACCTATAGTGGGACTATTAGTTAGAATCATCTTTTCAAAAGGATTTCAAGAAATGGTTGCTCAATAAGGTAGATAGTAAAGAATACAGAAATTTTATTAAAAGTGTTTCATTTATACACTCATATCGCCAGGATCCCCTACACTGTTCAACTTGACACAAGGACAAAAGTTGACTTATTCTATGAGATGAAGTATGATGGAAACAGATTACATGATTGGCTTTTCATAACTTATTTTAAAGATGTTTGCGGCAGTAAGGGTGATTGCTTTCTCAATAATAGATGTTGTTTAAACTTTGTAGTTTGAGAGACCATGCAAATGCTTGAAATATGAAATAAATAATAAGGATCACCAATATTATTAAGATTTTATTTTTTATGTTCTTTTATATGTGACCAAATTCACATTTTTCTGTGGTTTACATGTAGTGCCATTTAGTGACATTCACCATTACACTCATTCAATCAATTTCTTCACATTGAAATACATATTTTTTTCACATTGCATTGAATAAAATATGTAAAAGAACATTTATACAAAATGTTTAAGGCAATATAATATGTGTGAAATCACGTACACCGGTGTAATGTAACTCTTGCGAGAGCCATGATTTGTAACTGCCGCAAACACCTTTATTGATTTTGCTCCAATGAATAAGTGTCTGTTGGTATTTATTATATGCTTTGTTTATAGACAGAACTATATTGAGACTTCAGCAATATTAATTATATGAAGAATTCTGGATCATTTATGTTGACATTCAAAGATCAATAGTGTGAAATCATGTCACTGACACTGATCTATTTTTTGCTCACCTGAGTATACTCAGGTGAGGTATTGTGATCGGTCTCCGTCTGGCGTCCGGCGTATGTGGTATGTCGTCTGTCGTATGTCTTATGTAATCTGTCATATGTCTTATGTCGTATGGTATACGGCCACACTTTTTAAACA
>JAULCE010076657.1:0-20712 GCA_032359355.1 Macoma nasuta | reverse complement strand
AAACAGCTTGGATCCAGATCAGACGCCGAGTAACTCGGCGTCTGATCTGGATTCAAGCTGTTTGAATAATCACCATATTCGCGAATAGCAGGCTAGGGTTTATGTTTTCCGTTCTCCTAGGTCTTACTACATGTATTTATCATAAACTCTCTATTTGAATGATTATACAAATAACATTTGGAGTAAAAGGCTTAAAACTTTACCCCATAACGCCTTTTCGTGTATCTGTAGTACATGACAATTAAAAAAATGTGGGAACTCATAACAAGCGAACGCTCCATTTTCCAGAATGTTTTCGAAACCATTCAAAATTTGACATCTGGGTTTCCGTAAGATATTCATCTTTTTCATCAGATGTTTTCATTTTGGGTGAGTCTAAAAACAGCATTCGAGGTAAAGGGTTTATAAAGTGCAATAATTCCAATGAGGATGCCCCATTTGAATCCACCATTAGGTGCTAGTCAAGCTATTTATTTTTGTTATTTGGTTGTGAACGCACTTATTTTCACGAGTTAAGTTACATTTGTTTTCTGAAGTTATGCTTGAATACGTTTTTGCAAAGAAACACATTTTCCCGCAATAAATTATAGTTTTGTTTTACTGGTTAATAAACCGGAGTGTAACAAAATCAACATGTAAATTTGATTTTAGTATATCCACAACCGTAAGTTGTATAGACTAACATAATGTCGGTTTTCTTCTAATTAAGGTCAGAGACAACCAAATATTTTCCCATAGACTTAATGATAACGTTTATGTTTTTAGCAACTGTCCTCTAACTCGCTGACTAATAAGTTACTCCGCATTTGAAAGGTCCATCCAAGTGCCATCTCAAAATGACCTCCGATACATGGGTTATCCACTAAAGTTTTGAGCTACAGACGGCCAACTGATATAAACCCAATATTGGCTTCAAATCGAACTCAACCTGTTGCAAAATACCTGCCTCTCAATTTTTACTTATAAAATCGGTATAATAACGTGTTATCAAGCAATTGAAATAGGTTCAAAAAAGATTCAGGTCCCAAATCAAATGAGTTTTATTGTATTGTTTAATTTATATTCAATCATCGACCCCAATTATGTAAACATTAGTTCCGACTTTGACGCGGACCTAAACCCACGTATGTGTCATAGCATGTACTTTTTGTCGCGACCAATAAAATCGACCTACTGTCCGTTTAGGATCTTATGGCACACTTATTGTTCTCAATATTTACAAACATTGTATAGAAAAACCACAGGTAATTGACCTACACCGCTACGAGTGGCTTGAATAGACCCTATGCTTACCTGTAATGTTTACAAGTACTGAGAACAATAAGTGTGCCATAGGATCCTAAATGCACTGTAGGATCTTATGGCATACTTATTGTTCTCAGTGTTTATAAACATTACAGGTATAGTTCCAACGCGCTATTTTGATTAACGCATAACAACAACAAACCGATACCAAACATAAATATAGGTGGTCATGAACATCTATTTGAAAATGGGTTGCACGTGTTTGTCTGGCAAGATTGACCTGAGACATCTAAATATTCGGCGACCTTTCTTCGACAATGGTCGGTTTCCGAAGCAAAACATATGGACTTCAGCACGATTATGTATGACTTAGAAGCGATTACGTATCACACGCCCGTCTAGACTCATTGATAAGGTAAATGAGTTCAACTCAGAAGGTTGTGAGTTCGAATTTAGCTCCGACCATATATATTTTTCGTTTATATCTTTAATGAAATCTGACCACTGTGTTAAATAATGTACATGTGCATTACGCATAACACGAATTTATCAAATTTAGCCTTAAATACTCGACTACATATAGAACTAGACATGCCGTGTAAGGAATCTTCAAAACAATTAAAATCGAAAGATAAAGTTTTAGAATCGCTGGCATTTTGAAGTAACTTCGAAAAAGAGAAGTGGCACCTACATTCAACACTTACACTGTAAGAACAAGATTTTAGAAGAAAAATTGATTATTAAAAAGTAAAGAAAAAATATTTCTGTATCCAGGATTCGTACTGCTACCTTCGAGATTACAAGACCGTTGAAGTTACCATTATGCCAACGGGAAGTTTGAGTTCGAGGCATTGCAAACCATATTTAGAGTAAAAAAAAAATTCTGTTCGTTATAATGCACGAACACTAACGAAAAACTTGACGAAAAGTATTCGGTATCAGGTCAATCTTACCAGACAATACCTGTTATGTTTACAGGTAATGTGTGTAAACACTGAGAACAATAGGTGTGCCATCAGTTGTTTGTAGATGCCATCAGATGTTTGAAGACACTCGACCATAAGACTCCTACAACTATGAATTTTAATTTGAAAATATTTGGTTATCAAAAATATTAAATATAAAATGTTTTTTCATCTTAGGAAAAATCTCTTCTTAGTTATATATATTCTATAAACACAACAGAAATAGCAGATCCCCCTGTTCTTGATCTACACTGTGTAGAAATGACAAGTTTTTATTATTTCCTGCATTTTAAGTCTTCATCATATCCTGTACATGTTATTTAAGACATATCAACAAGGAACTAAACTGACGAAATGAGCGAATATATGTACCGTTCTTACTATTTTAACCACATACGCAAATGTATTTGCCTCTGTACCCGATTGCTATTGAAAACATTGTTCACAGCAGGAACGTTTCGAAGATTTCAAGGATATAACTATGGCGGATTGGTACATACAATCCTCACTCATTATGCAGTAGTGTTTAAATAAATTCGATAGTTGTGTATTTCAAGCAAATACAAAAATGTTTCCCAACATTTCGACCCAGGTACACTAAGCAAACACAAAAACACCTAAATTCCTGAATCAGAAATTAGTTTGGATTAAGACTTGAAATCGACTTAATCGATTTAGACATTATGATAGTCGAATTTACTTTCCCACACTTCTTTCATATTAATATTACTCTGCACTTAAACTGTTACCCCACGTGCAATCTTAAGACTAATTCACTAAGAGAAACACTAAAAACTAATGCTTCATTTCTACGATGTTTTCAATAGCAATCAGTTATGGAGGTACTTACATGCGCGTACGTGGATAAAATAGTTAAATAATCATGAATTGCGTCATCAAATTGCATGCAAAAGGTTTCTGTCAAATCATTATGTCTGAATCGTTGCCTGTTTGTTGTGGTGACAGCCACTACTGTTACCTTGTTAGTTCATAAACACGAGTATAATTTAGTTATTCGCAGTTTTTTCAGTAAAGTCTCTTATTTAAAGGTGTATAATTGAGCATTATTTGTGACCTACCTCATAAATGAACATGATCCGAAATGGAAGGATATTATATTCTTTTTATGGTGCTAAGGATTAATCAGCATACGAGGATTACGTTTCGCAGGAGATTAAAGCTCCCTGATACAAACCATATAAATGTTTGCAGATACAAAACAAAGTATCTGGGATGACACTTATAGGTGTTTGACATTATTTACGCTCTTTGTCATAAGAACTGCTAATTACTTTTTTGTCATATCAAAAATATTAACTAATCAGCATATTAAATTTTAGATAAACAGTTGGGTCGAATTTAGTTCAACTCCTTTTTGCGTTTAAGTCTTACTTTGTTGATGTTTTTGTTAAATAGTATGAAACGCATGCACATAGAATGTGGCTTGTGTGTCAAACGTAATAAACCTTAAAACAATAATAATACATTTTTCATTTGTACTGAAGCATAGCCGAATTTGTAACCGGTTAAACCAAACGCCTAAGCTGTATGAGATGTCACGCAATAGTCGTCTACAGCCTAGCTTAATTAATGCTTTCGCATCGCGTATGTTGACATGCAATGTTGCATTTATGTTCCATGTCCTACAATGGTTTGAATAGCTGTAAATTAGGGAGGCGCTTAAAGTCGTTTATTTGAAAGAATTGGTTAAAAGGGAATGGTAGAATGATAGAAATACCCAATGCACTACTGAAAAGCATAACTAAACCGTTAGTTTCGATTTCACTGCTGGATCGGCGGGGGCAAATATGGCGTAACGGTTCTGAACTTTCGGGAACCATAATTAGCGCATCGTATACCCCTGTAAAACGGTCATACTTAATCAGTTCACCTCGGTATCCTATACGGTTTTAATTCCGGTTTCAAATTTATAAATTCCCATACTGAAGCAAAATCATTCAGACCATAATGTATACATATTAGGTCATGTGCACTTATATTGAAAGCGAGCCTTCAAATGAATTCCATAATGCAAGTTGTTACGTTATTAATCGTTGCACTGTTTAATAGATGTTTCGTCATAATGCAGTAAACAAGCATCTCCAGCTTATTAGTTATCATTCTAAATATGTTAGTTCTTGTAGATAAGCTCTTTATTAAATCAAGTTATTTACCATATTTTGTTTAAATTTGCCCTTGGTCACCTTATCAGTACGTTGATATCTTGTCCGGACTTTTTCTCAACAACCATCGGTTTAAACTTAATGAAACATTACTGAAAGCTTATTATCAAAAGAAAATGCGCATTTTGTTATGTTGTTCCTGTAAAACGATTTTTCAATGAGTTAACGCCCCTTTTGTTCAATTGTTGTCCGGGCATTTCTCTACACACGCTGGTTTAAATACAACGAAACTCTACAGAAAGCGTCAATGATATATCGTTATAGTTTTCCGATCGTATGATGCATACCTAGTCGTGACCCTTTGATCATATTGTTTTATTGCACTTTAAGATCAGAGGGTGCTGTGCGGGGTATCAAAATCACCTTAAGTGATATATATAAATCAAATGTAATAAAATGAAATTCATTTTAGGATTAAACCTTATCGGCACAGAACACTTTGTTAGAGGTAATTAAATTACAACACTCATAACATGGCATTATTGTAAAATTATGTGAACTCTTTTGTCAAGTGTGTGGGTTTTGCTAGACTATATGGGCCACGTCACGCCAAAAGGCATGCAAACAACTCTCCTCCAATCATGCTATATTATGATTTATCAACAATGAATATTATGAGAAAGAAAAGAAAATTATTGCCAAATGAAAAATGCTATTTTTGATTATATTGAATAAATAGTGGAAATAAGCATTTGTTTGTAATGACCAAAAGCTTCATTTCCCACAATATATTCAATAGTTGTCTGCTACCTAGGTGCCAAACGCCGCCTCTGTTAGTAAAGAGTTAATACTCTGTTTCAAGAATTGATTCTGGATAGTACTATATACACAAATTTGCTCACATCTGTATGTTTGCAATATGATATAGCCTGCGACAAAATTATGGTTAAACTCTACACAAAAAATAACATCTTTCACTTCTCTGTGATACGCTCGCTTTACATTTTCGTTTGAAAAATCTGACATTTTATTTATAGCCTATACGTGTTTTCCATGGTCAATAACAGGTTTATTTAACTTTTAAAATTTTCATCGGATATGTATGTGTTTGAGTAACATATTCTTACAGTACTTGGAAACATTTTCAAAACCATCAAACAACAAGTCTAGAACACCGGTGGTATTAACCATATACTCCACACGCTATATCTAGACTCGTACAAAATGAAAGTCTATGATGAAAATGATACTACGTAGGAAACAGGAAAGCCACAAATTCGAGTGGTTTTGCAAAATGTTCATTGTGGAAAATAGAGTAGTTGCTTAGTATGACCAAATCATGACCAAATGCTTCATTTTCAAACAAAGTTTTCAATAATGAACTGCACAAGAGGCATACAAAGAGAATAAAAGGTAAAACAAATCTTCTATGCTCCCAACGAGTTATGGATATTTAAGAAGGTATATAGCATGTCGCTAAAGCATTCTAGCTCAAACATCCAGACACATTATTTACACATTATTTGGCCGACGTCACGCGAACAGGGGTACTCGGACATATAAAAGAGCGCTGACTCAGCTCTTTTTAGCGCTATTTTTCAAACACCTTGTCGCGAAATTTACTATTTGTATTCATTTAAAGGTATAATTGGATGTCCTTTGAGATTGCAAACAGTGCAGACCCTGACCAGCCGCCACCTCAGTAACGTGGCGGCTGGTCTTGGGCTACACTGTTTGCTATGTCCGAGTGCCCCTTTTTGCTGGACGTGGCCAATTTAGAAAATAGAACCACAACGAGTTACTGAAACAGCGTTTATTGCGATCCAATTAGGTCTCTGCATACATTCCGCTTGCATTTTAATTGAAAACATGTTTTTCTATCGATAAGGTTATTCGTCTTGCTGAATGAGGGTGATCGAGACTGTATTATGTCTATTGTATTATTTGCATATGTTTTAATATTTGCTGTCTCAGAAAAAAAATGACTAAACTATTTTAGTGTAAATATAAATACATTTGAACTAATTTTGACCGTAATGATTCATTTTCACCGTCTAGGGCGTACGCCGATTACAAAAATGGTATATATTTTCACAAGAAATACTTGAGATAAAACTTTTAATTGGACAACCAATTGCAACATAACACATAGTGCAATAGTGCAGTACGTGGTCAATATGGAAATTATCTGGAAGAAACGTAAAACATTAACGTTGAAAACGTTTGAAGCCATTGAACAATTTCACATTAAGAACAAACTAATGCTAAGTTTCTCGCAATGTTTTGAAATGTTATATAGACGTCAAAAGGTGCTAATATGAAACAAATGATTAATGACAATGTTGCAAAGTTCTGCATATTAGTCATTGTAATATATTTTATGATTGTGTCACTGTTAGATATTTAAGATAAAGCAATGTTCACATCGAACGACGTCAAGCAATAAATATATTATATAGCCGACATTCAGGAAACGGCGCTTCGACTTGTCTACATTCTTTGCAATACCATCAAGTTGGACATCTTTTAACGACTCTCAAATGTTATTGTGGGTGTTTCTTGTTATAGCTTACTCTTTTTTATTTCAAATTAAATGGAGAACGGCATTGAAATGATCATTTACCACTTGCAAAGGCAGGCAGACACAGCACATAAATAATTCATGGAAGAAACTGGCAAAATGCCACTTACATTGATACATCGTCTGTCTAGTCAAAGCCTCGAAAGCATTTTATTACATCTATCTGAAACATCCAATACGTTTTGTTGAATGAAATTGTCCATGGCTAGTAAAATCCAGTCTTCACAAATATTCATAGGTACATTATATGCAATATCAAGTCTCAAGATAACCGAGCAAAAATCAAACATTGCAACATCATCATTTTGATTTTCTCGACCAATATCATTGTTTAGACCCCTCATTTGAATCTTCAATTTAAGACGATTCTAATAAATGGTTTGGTCGAGACAAAAAGGTGTTTGGCTCTGAGCTGTCATATCTGGTAATTATGTAAAGTAGACTTTGTATTGTCATCTTACAAACTATAAATGCAAAGACGAGAACCGACTATTTGTTATTTGAAGACGATGTAACAAACATGTAAACATGCATGTTGCA
Source organism: Macoma nasuta (assembly GCA_032359355.1). NCBI lineage: Eukaryota > Metazoa > Mollusca > Bivalvia > Cardiida > Tellinidae > Macoma > Macoma nasuta. Next base: position 13,258 of record JAULCE010076657.1, on the reverse strand, counting down.
CATTCGTAACGTTATTCAGATTCCGGACTGTTCAAATGAGTGAAAACTTTATACAAGTTAGTCAAACAATGTATGAACACGCGTTATTTTTATAGAAGGGTATAAAATCTGTACTATCTATGTTGTCTATGTGTGGAATTAATATACATAAACATATCGATCAGCTGGGGTTGATAGTGGTTTGACTTGTTGCAGCTGGTCTCATGCAACGTAAGTGAAACTCGCAGATGTTCACGATAACCTTTTCGCCGCTAATTTAAAAATCTGTCAGTTGTAACTGGATAGTATCAAATATTGGCACGAAATAATTAATATGAATAATTAAATAATCTTTGGTTTTTCCGAAACCCTATTATTCTTTCGGAAAAGTTTTGTTGCAAAAAAGGTAAGTCCCTGATCAGATCTGTGATTTAACTTTACTGCACTGTCGATTTAAGTCGCCTATGGCGATAAATGGGTCAACACTTGATATCATTGGCGTTGATATTAAATCTAGAACATACTTGCAATATGATTAACGCGAAGGACCTGCTCCTATATTACCAATTTCTTTTGCCAATATTATCTCTCTCGATCTTGGGAATCTCATTTACTATACACTTATATTACGGTTTCTACCACGTGATACTACATGAACAAGTGTTGGGAAACCTAACAATGTCGATATGTGTTTAGTTGGCCACATATCACCTTGTATTTTGCACAAACGATATGTGTATGCCCCCGGCATCTATAGATGCGGGGGGCATATAGTGATCGTCCTGTCCGTCCGTCCGTCCGTGCGTGCGTGCGTCTGTCCGTGCGTATATTGTTAACCAGATTTTACCGTTTCGTCTAGCATCAACACCGCTTGCTTGATGTTTTAAATTGTTAAAATGGTTGTTGACTTGGACCATTCCCATCCACATAATATACCCAACGTTCATTTGACCTTTATTAACATGGTTAACTAGATTTTACCGTTTCGTCCTGCATCAGCAATGTTTACTAGAATAGTTGGATACCTGTACAGTTGTTGCCTTGGACTATTCCCAAACACCAATATCACCTAAACTCAGTTTGATATTGACCTAATTTTGACTTTGAAAATATTCAAAAAATAATATCAAGGATGCCACCGGGGACATAAGCGTTTATAGAACGCGGCTTTCTTGTTTTAAAACTTATTGGCAGTTAAAATGGATGACAAATAAGTTCGAATTGTAACATTAATATTGATAATAGTTATCTGTCAACATTTCAACGTTATTTTCATAATATAGGTTATTTTTTATCATGTTTCATTCGTAAAATACATTAAAATGAGGGGCATATGCTAGTAGATAGCAACCGACTTTTAGAGAGAGGTTTTAAGTTTCCGTCAAATGAATTATTCATAGAGAACCCCTGCAGGAACGTTAGTTCAATTGAACACCAGTATTGGAAAGTCTCTAATTCATTTATAACGCCAGGATGGTTTATTAAATACAACTATGTCTGTTGCAGAGAAGATGTGTGAATGCGATTTACCCTCGATATCTCGAGCTCGGTTGCATCAAGTTCATGTTTTGAACGTAACTGTATATCCTGACCCCACAACTTACTTCTAACAACGGGTAATTCAAACATATACGTTATTGTCCCTTCAACCTCGACAAAACGAAATCCGCTGTATACATATAGATCAGGACATGCAATATAACAACACACTTTGTCACTTTTAGCTCGACTATCCGAAGAACATGGAGAGCTATTACAGTCACCTTTGCGTCGGTGTCGCCGTCGGCGTTGCCAACTTGGTTAAAGCCTTTTCTAAGAAACCATACATGCTATTGCCCTGGTACTTCACACACTTATTCAATGTCATCACATTAGTTAGTGGGACAAGTCACATAACTCTAGATTGGATTTTGAATTAGTTATTTCCCCTTTCGATTTGGACTGAGAGAGTTTGATTAAAGTTTTGCGTGCATGGCCTTTTCTCAGAAACCATATAAGCTATTGCCCTGAAACTTCACACTTATTCAAGGAAATCACATTACTTACAGGAACAAGTCACATAACTCTAGATTGGATATGACTGAATTATTCCACCTTTTTTGAACTTAGAAAGATTTGTTAAAGTTTTGCGTGCCACGCCTTTTTTCAGAAACCATACATGCTATTGCTCTGAAACTTCACACACTTATTTAAGGTCATCACATTACTTAGTGGGACAAGTCCCATAACTCTTGATTGGATTTCGATTGAATAATTCCCCCTTGTTGGACTAAGAAAGTTTTGCTTGCAAGGCCTCTTCTAAGCAACCATATATGCTATTGCTCTGAAACTTAACAAATTTATTCAAGATCATAACATAATATTGTCAGCCAAGTTCCATAACTCTAGATTATTTTTTGACAGAATTATTCCCCCTTTTTGGACTTAAAAAGTTTGGTTAAACTTTTGCGTGCAAGGCCTTTTCTCAGAAACCATATATGCTATTGCCCTAAAACTTCACACACTTATCCAAGATCATAACATGCCCTTGTAAAACAAGTTCCATAACTCTAGATTGTATTTTGACTGATTTATACCTCCTTTTTGGACTTAGAAAGTTTCGTTAAAATTTTGTGTGCAACGCCTTTTCTCAAAAAATCATGTACGCTATTGCCCTGAAACTTCACCCACTTATCTGAGTTCATCACATTACCTATTATTCCCCCGTTGTGTCAAAATGCCAAATAGTCGAGCTTGCTGTCTTACGGACAGCTCGTAGTTTTATTTTTTCAGTATTAATATTGATTATATCGTTTAAATTGCTAAGCAAGAAAACACTTGCATAATGAACCGCGTATGAACATTAATATCAGGACTATCTGGTGACTACGTTTATGTTTTTTCGTGGACGTCTCAACCTGGAATGTGTTACTGTCGCCACTGTCTCGCTCATAAATGTTGATATTGTTTTGCTTAAATAATATGATATCACTTTGTTTTTAAAACAATATAACTTATGATGAGTGACACTCGTTTAAACTCACACCAGCAAATAATGAAATTACCTGTGTGACACCATTGGGTCCATAAATTGACATTGTCCCCTATATTTTGCCTACGTTTATCCATTCAACGCTGAATCTATTTCTTTAAATATGGCGTCAATACCGGTTTTATTATGTCATGTTGTTAATGATTGAAAACTCTCCTATCACGAAATATGACCTAGTAAATGGATTATCAACTAGGCAGCTTTATTCAATACACAGGGAATTGTAACAATACTATGTATAATGCAAACATTTTTGCAGGTGTCTATTTCCCAGAGAATTTACGCCAGTAAATATGTAATCCATTAACCTTGCTTGGATTATAGATGTCAACCTTTTATGTTCGATAATTGGTATGATAAAGTTCCTTGCGCACACATGTCATGAGATTATTGTTTCTGGAAGTAATTCGCGTATATGTTAATTGAATGAGTACTCGCGAAACTGGATACTATGACGTTAGGCTTCAATCTAATACTTATAAAGATAAATCAAAGACCGCTGTCTATTATATAACTCACCCTATATCTCGCTTTGAAAAACATTTTACCGTTTCTAAAAGCAACGTTCTTAATCAGTTTCGTGGTAGATTTAATTTGAATAACAGGTATTGTTGTAAGTGCCATTTTGACAAATAAAACAAGAACTACAATTTGCGTTGATCTTTCTAATAGTGTTCTTTTAAGTTTGCATCAATAATTTGCTCGTTCAATAATAAACCGCGAAATATTTTTTCTATCACCCAAATCACGTGTTTTGTTTAATATTATTATTTAAGTGAAACTTTGATTAGATTAGAACGACAATTATTAATTATTTAGAGAGGCTAGTTGCTTTGTAAATATGTATACTGATCAAACGAAACGGTCGGTATAACTAGTAGGTTTCGTTTCTTCCACTTATCACAGAATTATAATTCTATAATTTGGAGGATAAAATGTATATTTCTTTTTATTAACATAATGCGTTATAATACAGTTAGTAACATTGTTTCTCTGGATTATGTGTCTATGTTTTGGGATTGAGTTTAATAGCTTTTTGCAAGACCTACACCTCAAACGAACACACTTAAGTGTAGGCCTCTCCTTGTCCGTTTGCTATATCATCTAGTAGCATCGATCGAGTGTACCGATGATACTTTTTATCTTGTTTTCAAGCTTATATGGACAAGCATTGATATTTCCCTAAGCAACCTGTATTTATTCGTGCTATTTCAGAATGCACCACTGAACCGTAGCTTGTAAGCCTTAGAGTGTGTGTTTAATTCCTATTTAATGTATTCAAGAACATGAAGAAATCAACCGTTTCAAAACGTGACAAAAGTTTACAAAATAAAGCAGGTTTGGCCGCAAACACATGTTTTCATTATATACAATTAGTTAACTCCTTGTTTCAACATATTTCGAATTGTATTTATGAAGACAGCTTTACGATTACACAGTAATGGATGCACCAACTTCCAAATCAATGCATATCTCTTGTATTACACTTTAGGTTCTTAGCTGCATCTCTGTAGCTATCATCATTATCATATTAGGTTTCAAATGAATGACAAAGCATTTACTTAGTTAATAGTTAATGTTTAATTGGCAATATTTGTCAAAGGCTTCCAATGTTAACTAGATATTAATATTTAGTATCCAATAAAATCAATTTTATTACTGAACTTAGTAAAGTGGGTGCTACCTGGGTGCTGAGTTAAGCCCCCACTTACCATTGAACAATGAAGCTTCAAAATCAACACTTAAATGATGCTTTTTTCCCCCTAACTGCCAAAAAGCACAACTCAATACATATGAAATTATATGTCCATAGATGGAATTGCATCATGAAGAACATCTATTCACATCCGACTGACAAAACCGTGACGAAAACTGTAATCTAACAGCTCACACCCTGTTTGACTCTGGCACAACTGAAAAAGAAAGGAAAAGACCAAAACAAGCAAAATGGTTTTTAATCTCCTGTGGTGAGAGGGTGGGTATTTCATGAATTAGTTCCAATTCAAACCCAAATATGATCAAATTTAATCGGCTGTAAATATTTTAAGCATTGCACTGTGCTGACATTTCAGAAAGGGAGATAATTTATAATTCAGAACCCGAATAGCTCCTTCAGAATTTATCATCATCGTCTAATTTGCCGAAAATGACAAGACAAGCTACCCATATGATAACAAGAATTTGATGTGTTATTACAGCAAATTCCATTGTTTATGTATGTCTTACATGTTCTTATGTTTTATCACATCGCAAACTAAGCGGTGCCTAGTATACGGATAATAAAATGGTTACTCTAATGAATGTCACTCGTTTAAGCGATACGGAATATTCTAAATAAGATACGTTTCAGAAAATGTTGTGTGCTGTATTCGTGTATTTTATATTTTGAGACTGTGATCAAACCCCAGCTTGTAAAAACATTCAGACACATGTGATATGAGGCACAGCAACCATCGCTCCGTTCCTCGTTTTTGATATTTGGGCCCATTTTCGTCTGCAGCATGTAGACTAGTACGAGATGAAATGTCTTTAAAAACTTGCAAAAGGCTCAATCGACTGAATTCTGGTAAGACGTTGATTGATATCATGCCTCAACTGGTCGTTGTTGTTTGCAAATATTCCAGTTGCATGCAGTAGAAAATAAAAACATTCTTAGGTAATATTCTCTCGAATGAAACGAGATAAGGGTTCAGTGCTGGTTCATTAACTTGTTTTTCTTTCTCATTGTTTTATATTCACCAAAGCAGAATACCTCAGCGTTACAAAGAAAAACATGTTATAAGCAAAACACATTCGACTTTATAATAAAGCCTGTCGATGGTAAACTAATACTTACCATATCACCGACCTGTTTTATAATATCTATCAAACACGTCTACGTGAACGGTTAATCTATATACACTAGTTTGAGCCGGATCAGCCACCGAGTAAATTGGCGACTGATCCGGCTGTTATCTGTTTAACATTCATTGTGATAAACTCCATATGTCATGTTTTAAGCGTTACGTTAGTGTCTGAATCGATATTCCTACGTTAGCTAGAAAATAGTACTTTAACTTAATAAATAAACGGTTTGGTTCCGTTTTGCTACCGGTTCGGTTGAGGCTACTTACGGATATTGTTTTTTATACACGATTCAAAACTATGAGCAAATCCGTGCTTATTTATTTTATCATCAAGTATATCTGGCATGTTCCTATCATGTTTGTGTGGAAAGTGTGAGTCTCTTACGCTGGAGTATGCCCCCGGTTTACCTATGAGCTTCTATTGTGGCTATGTAGGGCGTGTGCGGCCGTATTTTATCTAGATTTATTCTCTTTTTTTACTTAAATATCTCTTATCATTGTTTTGTCCCCCGTTTTTTACTTACAAAATTGAACCGAGGCGGTTTAACAGCTTTACGTTATTGATAGCTCTTACGTGTGTTTGTTTGTTGTTGGTGTAGAACTGTTTGTGTCTTTTTCCCAGTTAATGGACCGGATAAGGTGTTTGAAATCTTTTGCAAGATCTTTCTTCGATTTTTAGGATGCAGGATCTGATTTTACCTTTATTGAGTCCATCATGCGAATTTTCATGCATGTAGTCTTAACCACGTGTGCCATACAATAACGTCAATTCGATTTTGTTTCAGTATGATTTGGTTTCGAATCTGGTTTAAGTTTAACCACGTTCTGTACAAAATACAAACTTACAAAGGACAATGGTGTGTCTGATGAAATTCAGGATTGCACATTTTTTCGAAGATTATACATATAGGTTCGAAGAAAACATCAAATGATTATACAGTACCTATATCAAGGTCTTAACCCCTTTCACACCTGAAGGAAGCAGTTCTGCGGATGCCCAATATTTCGTCTTCTTCATATTTAAACTTCACAGAACACATATTGACTAACTTAATTGTAAAATATTGGCTGACTGTCAAACAGCTTGGATACGGATGAGACGCCAAATTACTAGTCGTCTCATCCAGATCCAAGCTGTTTGCATATGACACTATGGTTTGGGTTAAGCAATGAGGGGGTGTTCTCTTTACTCCAAGAAGCGTATTTGTATGTTTGTGTAGTTAATATCTATTGAAAACAAACGTTTGCTGGAAAATACCCCATTTCCTTTATGTTTTCAAAGCAATTCAAAGTGACATTTTCCTTTTGCCCTGATAGTTATCATCTCCATCAGCGTATGTTCCTGTATCAGTCTAAAAATAGTAGCAATGGGTAAAGGGCTAGCAAATTTGTCTCACCCTGTATTTTACTGAACAAATACTCAAACTAGTTAGTGAATATGTTTTAGATATATAAAGGAGAACTAGCTTTCACTCATTGTTTTATCTGAGAGCAATGTTATTTCGGTGCGCACTACGTCAAAACAAAACGTATCATAGGATTCATCGGTAGTCTGTATTCAGATCGGAAGTTGCCGGAAGAGGGGTTCCGCTGTTTAAAAATGCGTACACCCGTAATTGTTTCATCGATTCACATTTGATAAATTTTGTCAAAAAGCAAAATCACATGTCTCACAATTGATAATGGAAACCCCAATATTTAAACAAATATTACATCAAAGGAGTGGTGATGTTTTTTATCGAACACGCTATCGTCGGATCTCTTTTGAAGAAAATGTGGTGTTTGAAGAGTAAGAGAATATTATTTATGTACTTTAAAATCTAACTTTATAATAATACATAAAGTGTCATTATAGAAAGCAAGCAGCACAGAACAATTGACATCAAACACATTAAAACCTCGCAAGTACGCTTATTTAACTTTGATTTAAGTTATGTTTGAACCACAAGGGGCGCAGTACAATGCATTATGTAACGACTTATAAACATAATGAAAACGTACTTGTCCATTGAATTGCTAATCAAATAATAATAAAACGATAAACAGATTAATGCAGATAATATATAAAAGCATTGTGATATTATCAAACAAAACCATACCTCAGTTTGACATGTTTGACCTGAGATTGATTTGTCTGTGTATTTGCTGTTGACCATATACATTATTGGAAAAAACATAATTTGGAACTTAATGAAGTGATTGACTGTTTCGATAAAGAACTATAACGTTTCATGCCGTTGAATATGGGTTAATTTAGCCGGAACAGCTCAACTTAAACATGCATACACTGGACGAAATTTGCTATAGAACCAACCTGACATAATGTGTATAACAGAAACATAACTAATTTACAAAACATGTAAGACATACTTTTTTTCTTTGTTGATGGTACAAATGTATCTAAGCAAAATTGTTGTTATCTTGCAATTTATAGTTATTTAGTTATAAAGACTAAAAGTTTTGTCTTCTATGTTGAAAGTCCACTTGTTTCGCCCGATATTTGAGAATGTAGAACTAAGACCAAGCTGATGCCAATGTATACGTTCTTAAGATAGAAAGAACATTGATATGAATGTGTATTTGAATAGTACAGAGGATATCACGGTGGATAACACATATTCAAGGGTAAATATAGAGTTCGGAATTGGTTTTAGACCCGGGCAAATCAAGACACGAACAGACATTCTGAATTCTGAATTGATTTGTAAACTATTATTTAGAACTTGTGAGTGTCACAAGTGTTATGTGACCTAGCTTATCCGGATATTTGCTATCGGATGTACGGAGCCGTTTAATTAGAAAATGCCTCCATTCTATCGGACACAGTGTCAATACGGCACTTTCATATAAATCAAAAGGAACATCGGTTTTCTTGTGAATTACATTTTACAAGCTAGAAAAGTGTATCTGATCCAGACAAAACTCATAAAAATAAAAATGGTTTACCAAGAAAACGCAACTGCACACAATAATAAACACTTCAAGTGTAGCGTTAGATTAATTATTTCTTAAAATATACCAGTTACTCTTAACTCGCGTTTTACGGGCAACCTGACATATACACCGCAATAATACTATGTGGTCTTTCGGACAGTTGGTTGGTCACTTAAACACTTAGTACATTAGAAATACAACCTATATAACTATGGAAGATATGACGAAGGATCGGTCGACTTTTAACAATTTGTTTTGTCATAATCCGCTTCTCATCGCAGTTTTGAAACGTCATTTCTGATTCAAGCTTATTGACTAAGTGTACCTTGTCTTCAAAACGACGGATTTCATAAGATCTTAACATTTTAAATGCACTTATATAAATCATTGGTTTAATGAATTGTTTTTATAGTGGCCGTTTCAAAAATCAGATTTTATGGACCATACTCCGGTATTAAATTTTAAAACCGGTTATGAAAAACATAATGTTCTAAAATTACCTCCCTTTACATTGAATATAGATTAACATCGTGGAAGGCTATGCATTCCCCTGTGTGGTATTTCACCACAAAAGTAGTCTGCATTAAAAATTGTTATTTGTGAAATAGTCACTCTATGAAATCCATTTCAAAGGCTTTCTAAAGACCACAACAACTTTCTTAGATGGTTTAGTGCAAAACCTATGGTGAATGTTTTGCGTGTCTTTATGTATTGAGTGTACAAATAAAACGCTCATTTATGAGCTCTATGTGTTACTTGTATCCTGTATTAAGCAATCGGCTCATTTTAGAAGATTCCTGATATACACATTGTGTTTTCGTTTCACACAGAAATGACAGCATTGTTTACTTTCGACTTTATAAAATAGCTATTAATGATTTGTTACATTATACAGCTATTATGCAATGTTGTTGAAGTTGTCAATCAAAAATGTTTTAGCGCATAAAAGCCACCACAGTATAACAGAAAAAGACGTGTTTTAATTGTATTATATTCGTATATTTTACAAACCCAATTGATATTCGCACACATTGTCAGCGTCACTGTTTATGTAATCAGGACAAATAGTGCTCAACTGGAATTCCGTCTGTGTCGTTCTAAAAGGACGTATGTGTCATTTGTCAACATGACACTGTCGTCCGTTTTACAACGACACCGGTGCACGATTCTTTGACCGTAACATTCTGAAATATTTTGCAGAAATTTTCGCTTTGAAGTTTAAACATCCCAAGACATTCTTTAACGACATAAATGATTGACATTATTTTACAACGATTGTGTGTATGATGTCATTATGTTCCGAACATTTGCACAAAAGGAAACTACACGGAACATCTTTTTTTATAGTAATACTTAAACTATGTAGGTCAGACGCATCAATTATTGCATACATTGATTTATTTAAATGCTGATTGAGTTATTGATATACGCTTTAGGGATATTAATGCAAAATTAGTTTATGTGTTTTACGCATTTTGCCATTGGAGCATTTGATTGTGCATGTTTTTATTTGTAGTAAATGTAAACATATTAACCCCGTAATTGTATGAATTGTTCTCCGTACCTCATTAAACAATGTTATTTCGTCGACGTGCTGTGTGGATTTGGATGGTGGTGGTAAAAAAGACATTTGTTGTATAAATAGAGATTATTAGGCAAGACCGAAGGTCGAGTCCTATGCGACTCTTACATACGCAACGAGAAGTGAAACGATTACACAGAAATGCACATTATGGTAATACTCCTTTTTTATATACCTTTTAAATGAAAAAGCAACTAGTCGTCATTTAAACAACTGCATATAACTATGTTGATACAACAGTTATATAGTAATAACTACCTTGCATATCTAAGCGTGAAAAACGCTTCAACACGATGCCATTGCGTCTTAAACTACAAATGTACAAGGTACTTGCGTTTACCGATATTTCCAACACGGGTAAACTATAAATCTTTCCGACCAGTTGGATTCGACAGTGATAACACCGATATGTTTGTAATACAACGGTAGGTATATAGTATAGTTCCATACCTCTGCGCTTAAATACGAACTAGTGCCAACACATTTTAAGTTCTTAATTTTCAATGTGTTTAAAAACATAACTAAATTGCACAGGCGTCAATTTACATCTTAGTTGGGTTAGATACCCGGACTTCAAATACCTAGGTCCCTCAACGATGTGGGTTCGGGCCTCGCAAGCGGTGAAACACCTAAAGTGAGGAAGCCATCCGGCTGGCTTTTGATAAGTCAGTGGTTCTACCCAGTTGTCCGTCTGTGCAACTTAGAGAGATTTCTGTGGTCTCCCTCAATTACAATGAACAACATTTTTGATTGGACACGGTACCCACGTCAGTTTTCTTTTTCATAATGTGTTGCTTTCATTTACGCTATGTCCGAACTTAAACAACTATGTGCAGATTTGATTCTTGCGTGATAAACGTGCTAACCATCAAAGTGACCTTAAGGTAAAACATCGAAAATTTCAAAGAAAACAGATTCCCAAGGCTATCGAGTTTACTGAATAGGCTCAGAGATTGTATTTGTAACGTTCCATACGAGTCCTATCAGAAATGTATGTTTTTACCAAAAGCATCTCATGTGTTCGTTGATCATACCCTATAAACAGTTTTGCAAAGAAAGCAAATGTGCAAGACGTAGAGTAATAATAATATTCTAAAGGTTCAGGCATGGACGTTGCCCTTCAGATGTGTCTGTTATAGTATTGGGGTTTTGCAAACATTGTATTTCAAATATATGTTTTTTATGGATACACACGATATTGCGGTATGTTTAATTTGTTTTTACCAGGCTGTCGAAAACCACTCAAGCATAATATCTGTTTTCAATTTATTGATGGAGTTAATGACAAAACGATTTTTATGGTTTGCACTTTTCGGGTTACAATGCAATACTGTCTCAATCAAGCACTGTTATATATTTGGTATTAAAGTCATATACATATTCTGTAAAGCATGTTGAGACTAGTTCTTTTCAGTAAAAAATCTTATAACTTTTTACGCAAACATAAATATGTTAATATCCAAATGATAGGTGTATATCCTTGTCGTCGAGTTACTAAAATATACTTTTATCTATTCCAGTCGTAGGAATTATACACAACGCTGTCCAACAATGAACAATGTGTGCAATGTTTGCAATTGCCTGAATGATATCTGCCGTTAAGAGTGTTGAATATCTTGCATGACAATCACTTTTTGCTCCGTGCATTTATGGTTAAAGTAGGTAGGTTTTCATGTTCACTTAAAAGTCTGAAACTGCCACTAAAAAGAGGTATTGGTATTCTTAATGACAGATGGTGACAAAGTGTAGAATATAATAAATGCAGAAATGAACTGATTTCTTTCTGCATTTAGCGACCACCTGTCACAGATAACGGATATAATACTTTATTTTATAGCCGCTTGATACAGGTTTGACGATATTGACGATATTATAAACCAAACACACTTTACAGGTGTGTAGTTGTATATGTTTATTTTTGAAGCACGTTAAATCCTGTTGCATAAGCTACTAAATCTAAACTTATGGACGTAACACGAACGCTGTCGGTGTAGGGCATAAACATATCCCGAGGGACACGACACATAACACCTTAAAACGTGTATTGATCCTGTTCGAACAATAACAGTATTCCTAAAACCATTATTTGTGCAATTCATAGTGCACGACTGTAACTGATGGCATGTTAAATGCCATACGAGCATAGGGACAGATACAGTTGACACACATTATACCAGATTGAAGGGGTATTTTTATATTCAAATCGGAATACCCGAGTTTCGAATTAAAATTGAACTCCTGGGAATTCGAAAAAGTAGAACAATGTATCCTTATTTTCGACATTCATAACGCAAACAATTTGTTTAGATCAAACTTTACTATCAGTTTAATGCAATTGAATTAATCAAGCTCAAGACATTGAAGTTTGAAGGAATAATACCATGCATAATTAAACGATAATGATCCCGAAAAACGGCCATTTGAGGTTTTTCGGTCAAATTTGACTTCGTGTGACGTTCAATCACGAATCAAGGTATTATCCAATTTTATACGAAAAAAATAAGCGTTTTCTATCGTAAAATGTTATTTCCATTCAATCGTAAATGTTTGTTCAGGGAGTATATCACAATTGTTCCCGCGCAGCATTACGCGCAGGTGTGGTTGTTACACATTTACCTTCTTTTTTTTCTTTTTTTTATGCCAATATAACAATTGGCATGAATATTAAACAAGTAAAGGGTTAACATTTACAATGTAATACCTGAGTGTGTAAGACTAATGCAAACAGTCAGTATAATACATTTTCAAACAGTGCAGACCCTAATGAGAGGATTTCTTCCAGAAGTCCCCTTATCTGGGTCCACACTGTTTTTAATTACTTTCATTTGTGTATATGGCACTGAAAGGGTTAAACTTTATACATGTATTATAGTTATGGAAAATATT
>JAULCE010076546.1:2262-12982 GCA_032359355.1 Macoma nasuta | reverse complement strand
CGCAGCTGTGGGGACGGCATCAATTCACGGTCTAGAAACTGTGACAACCCGACACCTTCAATAACTGGTAGAACATGTGCTGGAGACCCGTTACAAACACAATCATGCATCGTAAGAAATTGCAAAGGTAATTGCTAAACGATGTTTGATTTTCATTAAATATATATGTTTACAATCATGTTGCAAATCACCTATGTTATCTGTCAACGTACCCTAGGGCTTCTAGCGTCACTATAGGAAATTTGATTATGGAAAACTCCAATTTTAGGCCCAGCTTTCAATAAACTTCTCAGGCTTAGAATTCGCTAAATCTCAATTTAACAATTAAAATCAAACCTATTACACATAATCCAACAGTAGAAACAATACTATAAAGCTACGTCTCAGCTCGAGAAGTGAAGTGAAAACCATACCTCAAAGGCCTTGCTTAACCCTTCTTAATTTGAATCCCCAATAGTTGGCATCATGCACTGCGCCTAGCCATTGGAATTAACACTGTCTGGTAACACATTGGTATTTCACAGTCAGCAGCCTCTAAGAATGGACAATGCATACCGTGTTGACCAATCAAATTATAGAAACCGATAAGGATTTCTTCTCCTGAGAGATCCAATAAACAAAGGATTACATATTAAGGGTGATAGGGCATAGGGGATTAGTGTACCCCACTAGTTCTCTAATGATAAAATCTAAAGGGGGACACATTTTTTAAACTATGCCTTCTAAGTCTTGAACAGCTTTTAAATCGCCCTTTTGGGCTAATTTTGGCTATGAAGACAAAATGGAATAATGTTTGAGGTTCAAACATTTACTAAAGTGTTGATCGATAAGTTTGTGGATGAATATGGTGTCGAATGTATAAATTCAGATAAATGTGGGGATTTTTCTGAAAACAAGGCTAAATTTGCATTTGTTGGGTGACTTTCAGCAGATTGATTTTTAAGTACATTCTGAATATTTATGTAAAGTTATAATCTAAACACATTGCAAATCTCCCACAGTTGTCTCAAATGCAAATGCATGCTGATCTTTATATTTCAAGATCAATGAACATAATTTTATACAAGATCTAGATTAAGTCTATTTGTAAGCAAACCAGTGCCTTACTTGCAACCGATAATAATCTCAGTTTTTTATTTTTTATTTTTTTCATATGGACCATTATTTTCAATTTGTCATGCAAAAGTATTCAACATTTTAAAACAATGGTTCATATAACACAACTTTTATGCGTTGAACTTGCATATTTTGATACTTGTATGCTTTCTAGACGGAGGTTGGTCAGCATGGTCCTCATGGGGTGTTTGTAGTCACAGCTGTGGGGACGGCATTAATTCACGTTCAAGAACCTGTGACAACCCGACACCCTCAACCTCTGGTAGATATTGTGTTGGGGATTCTTTACAAGCGCAGTTATGTCATCTGAAAAATTGCCCAGGTAAATTCAAGTAATATGATTGTCAATGTTTGTCTAGCAGATGTTAAGTGCTGTGTGGCGGCCGTAAAACGTCGCCCGGTACTCCATTCTCAGTGTTGTTATACTTTCTGGTCCTTCGAGATCATGAATTCCAACACTTTTAGTTTTTAATATTGAATACCGCTTACGCCGGTGCTAGGGGGCGTGAGTAGTGTTGTATCTTAATAACTACTCATGAACAGACTCAATAACACCGAGTCTGCAATAGTCTCTATATGAATTGACTTTCTTGCTTTTGAAGGATCTCCCTTTTACAGAATAATATTCAAAACATTGTCATGATTCTAACAAACATTGGACAAAACTGGGTTTTAGTTTCATAACAGGATATATTATATTTTCTCATGAAATGTTTAAATTTCTGGCTCGAATTTCACATCAAGACTCTACTGGAACATGTGAACACCTACAAATATCGACCTTTAATGTTTTTGCTGCTAAACGAAAATGTGGTTGCCAGTGAACAATGGGTATATTTAATGGCTTTATAAGCGTAAGTGCAGAGGCAAAACGATAAGATGAACAATCCATATGTTATTTTTTCAAATTGAGCAGTTCCTTTGCTTAAGAAGTTTATTGCACGCCGGAACTGATGCCTTGAACAGCTGTATTGCCATTCGGATTAATCGTTGGCTTCGAGTCAAACTGGGATAAGTTTAAGCAATCAATGAGTATGAGTGCATACTTGTATGTGTAAAGCTTTCTTTAAGAGCACCATGTGCACTTTCCCTCAGTTTATTAAAACAGATATTATAAAAATAAGCCCCAAAACAGGTTATAGATAGATTTTAAACATTTCTTAGGAAGGAAGAGTAATTTCGATGTGGACAGTACAGGTAAATTTCGGAGTGAAAGTTGATTTCCTTGCAAAATAGGGACATAAATAAAACACTTATAATTCTTGCTCGCCTGTCCATTTTTTTCATTTACAATGACAGAGCAAGTGCGAGTTTTAGAGAGAAAAAAACAATGAATTGTAACACAGCAACGAAATAAATGAACTTTTCACCAGTTAATATTTTTTAACCTGTTTACCTTTTTGCCACTATGAGCATCGTTGAGTGTATAAAATGTTCAACACTCTGTGAAAAATTACTTAATAAGCATAGTAGACCAGCGGTTCAACAATTATACTTTTCTAACAGTGTACATCCAGATCTGGTGCCCCGTTGCATATATGCCTTCCTATAATATGATAGTTTATTTGGAATTCTTTACGATAAAATTATTATCTGTCTAAAGGATCGTAAGGGTGACTACCATGATCAGACGTTACCATGCAGTGAACAACTTGATGCGGATAAAATCATTCACGTATAAACACATGTAGACTCTTACAACCCTGATATTTATCTCAAATCTACTTTGTATTTTCTAGATGGGGGTTGGTCAGCATGGTCCTCATGGAGCGTCTGTAGTCGCACCTGTGGGGACGGCATCAATTCACGTTCAAGAACCTGTGACAACCCGACACCCCCAACCTCTGGTAGATATTGTGTTGGAGATTCTTTACAAGCACAATCTTGTAAAGTGAGAACTTGTCCAGGTAAGATATATCACCAGGCAATTACTCAATACAGAATTTAAAAATGCGTAACTTTATCTTTCAAAGGACTCTCGTTTTTGCATTAAATCTTCCCGTTCAAACAAAATGTGCTTTAACCTAAACGACATTAACAAAATGTAAGATTTAATATCAGCTTTAAGGTTTTCTATAGAAGAAACATATCTAAAGATTTTAAGTGTGGTGTCTATTCATTTCTTCTAAATTTCGAAACAGCTTTGGGGGGCGGGGATATCGTAAAATTAGTTATTATCCTTTTGCATGCTTATGGTCAATTTTACAACCCATTGACACCAGTTGCAAACAGTTTACCAACAACATTTAAAGGGTAGGCGTCACCAAAATACGACTGACTTTTATTGGAAATAGAATTGACTATTGAGCGTAAAACGCGTGTTTTTTATGAGTTCCCCCAACTAATAATGATTCCACCGTGCGTTATGGTTGCGAAACCGACCATTGGGCCGCCATCTTGTTTTCCTGTGTGACGTCATAGTGTCCTTTGCCATTTTGTGATAGCGAGATTTGAGCCAATTGAATGTTTGCGAGGTTTATAATTCAGTAAAGGCTATCAATCGAATCACCTAAATTAAAATCGAATTAGGAATCGGAAATCGAACAAAAACGAAATAATGCTTAGGACTGTGAACCTCAGTATACGGAAGATGTTCGTGGAGTGTTGAAGAATCTTCTTCACATTTAATGTTTATTATCAGTGCAGACACCTTAAACAAGGGATTTGTTATCCATCGTTAAATGACATTCTTAAAATGTAGGCAAGCTCGAAATTATTACATGTTCATAAAAAAAATGTGCATTGTTACAGACCTGCCTTGTTTGACGCAGGGTCCGATATTAAATTCGTGTTAGAATATCGATCAAGTGCACCCAAATTTCCAAACGATGTCAACCAATTTCAAGACAAATAATTGTTTACATGATTGTCGAATAGAAAAGGTCTGCGAGTTGACCTTTTCAGATAAAAGGAAACATTCAAAATCATTGTGACAAAAAATCCTTTTCCACGTGAATATATACTGCATTCAACTTGTAATTCGGCAAACAGCGAACACCTTTGGACTAGCATGATTACATGATTAGCATGATTTAATTGCCGCAGATTTTGGAGATTCCTTATTTCTTTTCTCGAAATGTTTGCATGACAGGTCATCATTTTCCATTGGCTCTTTTATAAAAGTCCCGGATCTGTCAAATTATCTTTTTTAATAAACTGCATGGCGTCGCCTGAGTGTAAAACTAAGATAACTGCCTTCTTAATCTATGTGCAGTTATCATTTTTTGCACTTAGGTGACGGTGTGTGGTGTGATCTACTGTGCGAAAAAGACTGACCGGAAATCCGAGGGGGTATTAAAAATGCATGACGGCATTTCCCTTTGATAAGTTTAAGATTCCAGCTGTGACCTACAAAACGACCCCTTTGTTAGAAGTTTAACGACTCGCTTTTTAGCAGTTTTACGTCATAAATGACGTGTGCTACATTTGTCGTCTTCTGAATTATTTATATTCAACTTATTTAATTTCCGAATACAGTGATGTGATACAGATTGAAACATAACAACCCACACTTTCTTTTGCTGCCGTAACCATTTATATAAGTAACTAGGTTATTTTCCTTTCCCCAACAACTATGAAACATTACTTAGTGAGACATACACACATTTATGTCTTATCTAGTGCTACGTATTGGTGATTCTGTGTACATTTTCATGTGGACCGCCTCACGCCCCAACGATTCGATATAGTCGTTGGATCTTTCTTGACAATATTATGTTTAGCATTTTGACCGGCGCTCTTATATCAACATTCCTTCGGTGAACTTGATAATTCGACGGTTAAATATTGTTTCATGGAAGGCCTGCTCACTTGTAAAATGGCGCCGGGTATTTTATGCCGAAAAAGACACCGTTAGCAATGACCGTTGAATAGAATTAAGAAGAGTGTCGAATAATAAGAAATTCAATTATTGTATATTTAAACAATATTCCAGGTAATAACTTGCTGGTTGAACTGTATATTCTATGGAAAGATAAGTATTGGTATCTGCAATCTCGATAATTCCCATATTGCGCAGAATTTTTCTGGTCACCGATTTTGATGGACACGGACAATTAAAACAGATTTCCCCTCTCAATATCTATATGAACAGTCTTTAATTTGCTTGAAAAGTCGGTTATTTTATTACTTGTCAAAATGCTCTTTTGTAAAAATCCCTGACTAGTCCCTGAAAGATTTTTATGTCGGGTAATTGCGGACGATCATTGACATCACGACAAAAGCGTTAGTTTTCCGAGCTTTAATTAGTTTAAGTACCTTTAAATCAATCGTAATCACTCGGCAGTTACTCTGTCATTATTGCATCTTTCGTTTCAAGACTATTCTAGATACAACAATCCCTCTTTGAACGTTATTCTTTCGATAAAAAGTACTGCTAACTGCGAAAAGGTATATGTGACGTCGCAGGGTATGGAAAAAATCCGCGTCGCAGGGTATGGAAAAAATACGATGATTCCGATTGTATTTTTTTCTAAATGGCGGCGCCTATCCATTTAAGAGAGAGTTTACCTGTAAATTATAATTTTCCTTTACAAGTTTAATATGGCTAATATGCTTGTTTTATCATGGCTCACGTGTTTTAACATATAAATACTTTATTTTAAAGACAACTTATCCCGAGGTGAAGCTTGCCCTTGAAGCATAATCTCTTATCCTCCCCGATCAGCATTTATTGTCTGCTTCTTCAGGAAGGATCATTTTAGATTATTTGTTTTGTTTGTTTGTTTTTGTTGACTAACGTCTGTTTCAGCCATCTATGGGCTAATTAGACGTCCCAGAGAGAGGGAAGCGGGTACAGAGGAACCCGGGCAATGCCCTACTCTTATCAAAAGAGCCCTCTGGTTCTTTTACATGCCCTGTGCATAGCACTGATAGATGAGACCTTGGTTAATACTCTCATCCGAAATAAATGGTCCAGCGGGGGATTCATTTCAGTTTAACATAACAATTTATCACAATATTTACTTGAAATGCAAAGAGCTAAAATAACCTTTCTTGCGAAAGCGTGTCTACCAGACATGAAGCGAAATAAACTTTAATTTGCAATTAAATTCTTGTTAGAGTTACGACTATGGTTCAATTTGTCGGAATATTTAATTAGTTCACGTTTTTTAAAACTATATTAAACGTCATAGAGCGTATATGTTAAGGAATGAAACACAGCAAGTGCATGTGCGGATCCATTGTGTGGTCCAGACCTAACCCCCATACACCACCTCGACCGAACACACCTCTTTCAAAAAGGTTGATGAAGTCGAAAATTAGCTCTAAACTTGATTTTTATTAGTTGACTCTGATCAGGCACTGCAGCTTTTGTAGATTGTTATGGCAACAAAAAGCCTAAGTTTATGTGACAGTGTACTAAATTAATATAAAATTATATGCATAGTAGGCCCAGTCTTCTATGCATATTTAACATCTCTTTTTACGTGAATATTTTGTGATAATTTTGCAGGCTAGTTGTAAATTAGTACTTCTTTCATTTAATTTCACATGCATTGTTTCAAAGTAACAACCATTTTCACTGATTCAAAATATCTGAATCGGAGTCTTAACGTTTTAAGCATTCATATAACTTTACTTTAGCTTCTCAATGTCGAAAGGTTGTCATTTCAAGTGGGCATTTTAACCCTTATCCCGCTTACCACGACTACTTTCGCTTTCGCGAACAGTGTAAGATGATATGGGTTTCATTTCAACACATCATACGTGTTTATATAAAACGTTTTCATATAAAGATTCACCTATTTATATTCAACGAAGGAGCGTCGGTGTTAAAATATGCAGCGGATCAAGGGTTGATAATTATCAATTCACTATACAGTATAGGAAAACTCAATGATGCAGTTTTACATTTTTCTTGGATTTTTCACTTTTCTTGAAATAAAGATAATTTCAAGTTTGTTTGAGTCGGGTTTGATATTGATTCTCCACATAGATTATGTCACGATTGTTTTAGTTTGGTTTATGTTTTTTTATCACGGTATACGCCTAACACCCGACTAGTTAATCATGGAGCCGAATACCCCGTAATCCGACTGCTCATTTCAAACAAAAACGGATCGCTCGGTACTAAACCATACCTTCCGCAATCCAGTCAAGACTTCCTCACATGAAAACATCTAAACCAACATCGATGAGACCCACGTTACTCAGAACTAACGACGGCGACCATTGACACGGAGGCCCCTATACCTTACAAAATAAAATATTTCTTAATATTACATGAGCAAAAGTCCAAAAAAGAAAAATATAGTAAACCCGTCCAAACAAAATGAACGAATGAACAAGCAATTACACATATGAATAGATGTAAATGAATAAACGATTACGGGTGAAGTCAATCTTGAAAATATATGATGAGTTTGGACATCTTATTGCAGAAAGCTATTTTGGGAGATGCATTAAATCCGACCAAAATGTGGCGAAACGGTCAGTACCTAGCAAAATTTGTTGCTCCATCGGTTGCGTATCCTCCCAAAACGTATGCCTCCAGTATCCACCTAGTTCCCTTCCGTGGTTTTCGTCCAGTCGTTTAGTTGCTTCCGTTTCACGTAAGTGTGCTCAGATGTCTGCTCGTTCGATTGCGACCAATTCGGTCTCCGTCCGGCGGAGGCGCTTTTTTATTCGAACGGATTGTTTCCAATTTCTATACGCATCCTGTCAGCTCCTCTCGGTCTTTGTTCGACCTCTGTCAGTTCTCTTCGAACCCCGGCCGACCAAAACACGACCTTGTGGTCTACTCTGACGTCAGGAACGAACTCATAGTGTATATGCCTGTGCGGTACGTTTCAAACGTACTCCAGCGTTTAAACAGTCAATTACAGATGCAGCTCTAGACCTCCAGAGTTTTGCAGCATGCCAATACAAACGAGGACAAGAAGGTAAAGAAGGAGGAGGCAGCCAAGAAATAACGTGACATGACCGTAGCCACTGGCGCTGATGGTGACATACACAGAGATTAAAATGTGTGTTGCATTTTAGGTTTGGCGTTTTCCTTCAATTTGTGTTGTGTATATATCTATCAAAACATTGTTAACCTCCCCCCCCCCCTGCCTTAAATGTAATCAGCTGCATTTGACAAAGACATTTAGAATATCCATGTTAGTTGTGTTGGTATACATTTAAATGTGACTCCATTTTCACTTTCTTTGTATATATGCTAAAACCCTACCCCCTTCCTGTAGAACATTCAGAATATTCGTATGTCCGTAAGTACAGGCGTGCTTGCTCCTGTGTTTCCTATTCATTGCTGCTGTATATTGTTTGTGTCCATTTCTTCTTATTAATTATTTGTTATATTAATGACCTTTGTGAAATGGTGAATTGTTTAGTTAAAAATCCATGCAGAATGAACCTATCGATATGGATGTCTACAGTAGAGATTGCGATTTGATATTTATAGAATCAGATTTAGATTTAAATAGGTTTTTCAGTGGCATACAAGTAAAATTAAAACAACATAGCCTCAATATGTACAATCTGACATACACTCGATTATATGGATTAGTTATATAATATCACTATTATTGAAAATATTCAAATCTAAAAGTATACACGTAATGCAGAAAGCGTACCAGTTGTATACCAAATTTGAAAGAAATGTAAAAGAGAAACACTACTGTCACATAACAATCATTGCTTGTACCAATATTCATTATAAAATATTTCTTAGGTATAGAAGTAGATAAGAAGGTCTTGCAGGACATACCACATTCAAAACTATCAGCCAACCGAACAGCACAGAAACACTCATTTTCAGCACATTAATACACTCACACACAAACACATACACGCGAGCCCAAACATACGCTACATATAGAAGACACACATGGACCAAAAACATATATAAATCTAGGGTGAAGATAGGAGTACCGCCTTGGAACGGTAAGTTGCAAAAACGGATTAGGGGCGCCCAACCTCACTATTATCCCATTATTACCCCCATCAAACTTACAGTGTAAATAAACGGTATAACCGTCCGACTGTTCCACAACATCAGTGATGGCAAATCCAGTTGTAAAATATTATAAAACAGAATTATTAAAAACAATGACTGTTTTCGCCAATCATCAAATGTACTCAATGACTTGTCAGAAGTCAGAGTAACTGTAGAGCAGTCATCAAGGGCACGACAGAACTCTTCATAGAGTACTATGACCTTCCTGTTGTCGCACAAGCGAAGAGGAAAGCGTGATGACTACATGTAACTGTATAAGGGTTCACCACCAAATATACAGTGCGTTGTTATATTGTTGGATGATAGCTTTTCTTAATGAATCTTTTTATACATAAGATCAGATGGCACAAGAAGAAGCTCTCATAGCAGGGTATGCACTGTTAACATTTTGAATTTGTCACTAAAACTCTATAAAAAATCCAAGGAAAATGGTTTATATCATTTATTAATATATATGCTATGATTCCTTACACATCATACACGAGGTGTCTATCATAAGTGCCCGGCATTAAAAGGATTAAATAGTTCTAACAAAATATGCGGTTCAACCACTTTGCATAATAGAGTAAAAAACATCTTTTTGGGAGCTTAACTTGATCAAAATGTTTTACCTAAAACTTCAAAGATCAATCACCGCGAAATGTTTACCATATATTTTGCTTTCAACCGGGTTGCTTGATTCGCTTTGTATGAGGTGTATTACATCAAGCGTTTTATCTGCACTAAACTGTAATAAAATCATCATACTAGTTCAGATTTAAGCTTAACATGAAGATTCCAAGACTGTTTTTATCAAATGCGATACAAAATACATGAAGTTGACTGTACTGTGAAATACAATTGTAATAGTACGCTTAATAGTACAGTACAGAAACCTGAGGAATACTTCGCTGCCGGCTCCTCAATTGCTGATAAAAGTTGCTTATACACGAGTTTAAAAGTTTTATTAACCACATTTTGCGCATTAGAAGTCGCAACATGCAGTTTTTGAGAGTTTTCAAGCCGATTGTTCGCCGTTTCACCCCATAAAGAAAATTTAACAACAAGGAAATATTTATTTGATTCGCCTGCTTTACTGTTAATTAAAGGCGTTTGCGGCAGTAAGGGTGATTTTTTTTCTAGGTAATAGATTTTGTTTAAACTTTGTGGTTTGAAAGACCATGCAAAATTTTGTTAAAAATATGAAATAAAAAATAGGGGTCACCGATATTTTTAAGATTGTATTGACTCTTTTCTAGAGACCAATTAAACATTTTTCTACGGTTTAGAACCATATAGAACCATTTACAATTACACTCATAAAACGATTAATGAAATGCAATGTGAAAAATGCATATGCAAATTGGTATACAAAAAACTAAAACAATCTAAACATATGGGAAATACTCGTACACCGGTGAAATGCAACTCTCTCGAAGGCCGAGATTTGTAACTGCCACACACGCCTTTAAATTTGTATCCGTGTTGTACTGCTTCTTTGCCTAGTTGATCTTGCAGTGCATCGAAATGAAAGGTGATTCAGTGGCATGATTAATAACTGTATTGTTCTGACTTCGTCGAATTGGCTTTGGTTTAGCAACGATATGTGAATACAGCGTACGGAAGTGGACTCCGGAAAAAGAATAGCTGACCATTAAATTTATT
>JAULCE010076435.1:0-12986 GCA_032359355.1 Macoma nasuta | reverse complement strand
TTGTATGGTTTCTTGTGGAGTTTTGGTATCCAGTACATCGTTGGGAGCTTATGCTGTGTAATTTTCACGTCGGCTCTTAGTTGTTCACACTTAGAGATATGTTCTAAAATTAATGAACGCTCAGACGTTGAAATTGAAATACATGATTTAGTGTTTATAATTTCCTGAGATAAAACATCAATGTAATGTAACCGTCAAATGATAATCACATTATTAGACGCCTTGTCAGCGGGAACAAAAACAAATTTAGAATGTACACAGTTTAAACAAAATCTATTATTTAGAAAAACAATCACCCTTACTGCCACAAACGCCTTTAAGTTCAACTTTTCATTGTTTAATTAGTGTTTAAATTAGAAATAAACATAATCTGAATCATTTACGAAAAATGTATCTTAGAAGGCAACTCGTGTTAGATCTCACACAACATGGTTCAAGCATGACTCTGGCAGAACATATGAAGCGAAACAAAAACGTTTGATTGTAGGCAATGGATAACATTTTTTACTGCTTCATGTAGATCAAAAATGCTTGCTAAAAACCATCAGTGGTTTACAACGTTTACCACAAGTATGCAAATAGTTATTGCTGAACTTGTACCTGTTAGTTGTTGGTCTTATAAGCTGTATTTGACATAGATTGCATTGTCTATTTCCTACTTTTGTTACAATTCAAATAGACACGTTGGAAAGGACCGGGTACCAACATAAAAGTAATGCCATTGCATTTACATACATTTGATTATGAATATAGGGACAAACGCAACTATTCCAATAGTATATAACTTTATTACACAAAGGAATACAATCAATCATTACCAAAGATTTAAAAAAAATAATAAGAATGAACAAATATGATTATCAGTTAAATATGTTACATTAAGTCACTACGACACAACTGTTGGGGTGAATTAACAATATTGCTTAATATTATATAAACGTTGTATAAACCTGATTACAAGAAGGCGGCTTTAGCAGCCAGAGTGTGGACAAGGTTTGTTCAAATGACGAGTGAAATTATGCATCATGTTGTTTTAATGGGGGTTCAAGCCAATGGATTTGAACTCCTGCGAGTGCTAAATTACGTCATTCATGACGTCTGTAACATATATGCTGAGCGAATTTGTAAAGATATCTCAAAGATTCAAAAACGTCGAGCACCATATCAAACAACCAATTTTTTATCCATCAAAACTGCCGTGCATAAACCGTGCATATGCAAATTTCTAATACCACTTTTCAGGCAGTTGTTTGTTGCATGGCTTCTCATCATTATGAAATCACCACCCCCTTAGAAGTCTTATATAAATATGCAGTATTGAAAGAGATAAAACACAATAAAATGTCTGGATTGGTGAAACGTATGTTCTCGTCACAGACATTAATACTACAATGACAAAGATTCGTCAGTGTGTCAAACTCAATACTAAAAACTAGAAGATTTAATTTTGACAACACACGCCTACACATATTTGTCATTGTAGAACGTAGAATTTCTAAAACAAAACGCCAAAGACCGACCACAATGTCTCTTAATGTTTTTCGCGGTGTACTCTTTAATTCGAAACATTATAAATTGCATGAGGGGCTCCAATATAACAACAAACACTAACTAGTGCTCTGTTTAAGGCAGGGGTAATGTTATACTTTTACATCTATTGGACAGTTACGCAGTGTACATAGCAGTTGTTTCGTAAGATTGTTATAAAGCTCACTATGCTGGTGTTTGACTTCTAACAAGTCATATGGCTATACACTCGAAAGTCATCATGCCGAAATTGACGGAACTATAATTATAAGTTTTAATTAAAATTACTTTCTGGTAATTGGAACTTATCGAAATTAACCGTAGATTCAACGAGTATTCTAGCAGCAATACCAGGTGTGTTTGGTTTAAACTCTAAGTTCAATTAAAGTCTTATTTAGATTCGACCGAGTTCGAAATAACTAGTTACATTTATATATAGATCCCACAATATTGCCTATCCACGTTTTCCTAAATCGTAATTAGTATGCAGTCATAACATATATTCTTAGTCATCCATCATTTTTTCTCATTTAATGTTCGAAGTGAGAATGCAATTATATTAGAAACATGTTAGTATTTCATGACCTGGATGATCGCACAATATATAAATCAGTAGCAATTTCATTTCTTAGGATGTGAGATACGACAGAAAGAATAGGATGTCTAGCATAATTGGAATATTAATGAGGGAACGAATACATATCTCATATTTTAGTTTCGTGTGGGCAAACTACCATACCTACTAATTTTACTTCACAAGAACAAAGCCTTTACCCTATCAATCCTAAAGTCATTATAAAGCGACACAGCCAGGGCCCGGCTAAACGCGGAAACAAAGACAATATCGATTAACAGACTAATATTAGTAAAGCAAATTTGAAAACTTAGAATTACACAACAGATGCCGATATTAGAAGATCACATTATATGAAGCACTAAAAGAGTTATAGCATATACGTAAAACAGCTTGTAAAAATCAATAATTGAAATGTGTATTATATTTGTAGCCTAATACATTTTTTATGCTACATCTTTTTTATCCCCGCAGTGTGCTTCAAAGATATTCAAAAACGCAATTGCTTGCATATACACACTCGGTTTTTGAAATGTTTAATTGTAACATTATCTGCAGTTAAAATAGTATTAAATTTGACAGCCTGGTTCTTGTTTGGCATTTAGATATGAGATCTTCAACATTCAAATACGTAGGAGAACGTAATAATGAGCTGATGGAATATCAAACAGTATATTTGCTGTCGTCTACTTTTCCTTCTGTCCGGTATCTTATTTGTATGGGTTTGTTTCCAGCAAATCGTTGAACAAATTTGTTTCCACACTATCTACAATATGTTCAATGTTGTATAATATTTACGTTTCTTGCCAAGTCAGACGATACTACAAGAGTAATTCGTTGCACGTTCCATTTACAAAAGCCGACTGCTAACTGATGTAAACTTTTACACCACGATGTGTTAATGCAATCTTTCCTAAGGTATTTGTTTTAAGAAGAGGCTGTATAAATTAATCTATTTATAAATGTGACAGTGTCTATTCCATAAATAGATATTAAACCGATCGTGGGATAGAAGTGACCAGGTAGCTCAGTCAGTAAGAGTACCCTGCTAGTATTGGGGAGGTCCTTGGTTCGATCCTCGTTCGGGTCACATGTTTTTTCTCCTCCGGTTACATAAATAAAAGTTGCAATGTACGTCTGAAAAGCTTTTTTTTTATTATTGGTACCGCACTATATTTTTATTAATTGTTTAGCTTTAAAAAAAACTACCACAATGCTTCAGCGATTATCTCTATAATATATCGATTTCAATTAATTTAGAAAATAATACTAAGGTGCATAAAGCAAAAACCATATATATTGACGACATCATACAATAACCACAAATATAGTGAAAAAAACCTATCGTCCCTAAATACACGATTTTATTCGTAATGACATGAGACATTCACATTGATCGATGCTTGTAAATATATCTTGTAACTATTTCATTGTCATAGGCGACTAATATCGACATGGCACAAAAGTGAACTCCCAAATCACATGCAACAAAACACACGTAAGATATATGAATCACGTCAACCTTGATTAATGTTATCGGCAATGTTGGCATTGACATTGTCATTGAAATTGTGTACACATTTGAATCTGCCCCTATATTTTTATCAGCGTTGTTTCAGCCATATATGATCGATTGGTGAGAGCATTGATTGAGGTAATTCGACACGATTTGCACAAATGACTACCAATTTATACAAAAATGGTCATTCTCAAGACGGGAAGCTATCATTTGGTGCGTAAATTGGGTCATATAACAATAAAGAACTTATTGATTTCAGTCAAAATACTTTTGGATTATTATCCATTTCTCCAGAAACTAATTTTAGACCTAGCCTCAAGAAAAAAGCCTGTTGAAATGGGGAAATGCCATTGTTTTAATGTCACACATGTAAGGTGTCACCAATTAAGATGTTTATAATTTCATGATGCACCTTGGGATGTAAAGTCTACATTCAAACATTACTGATAGGTAAACACAGCGACTGACATGTGAAAAGGAAGGGGGTGAGGATATTGATTTCATTATGACTCGTCTTTAACTTCTTTACTACATAGTTACTATTTTTGCAGACATTATTGTCACAGATTTTTCAGTTCCTACAGGATCTGCCACGTTTGTCTATTAGCTAGGTTGGGCCTGGGTTTTATCTACATGCTTGATATAATACAATATTGGATAAACCCATGTATGCCTACCGTTCCTTAAAAGGGACATGAGCAACCACTGTAAACCCTCTTATCCGGATCTGCGGCGTTTGCTGTACTCATGCACATTTAACACGAAACCGGATTTGTCAATTTCTTCGTCCAAATCCCCTTTTCAGCGAAATATAGACGTGCTGGAATGCATCTTTGGGCGAGTCAACTTATGAATTCTGTTAAAGGGTGATCCTTCAAAAGCAAAAAAGCCAATTCATATAGAGAAAAAATTGCAGACTTGATTTTATTGAGTCTGTTCATGAGTAGTAATTAAAGATGCAACACTACTAACGCCCCTTAGCACCGGCTTAAGCGGTATTCAATTTTCAAAACTAAAAGTGTTGAAATTCATGATCTCAAAGTACCAGAAAGTATAACAACACTGAGAATGTGAATGAGAACCCATGCATAAATTGGTTAAATTGTCAGGAAAGTATGGTATTTCCATATGTAAAGAGTGCGAGTGGGAGCAATTCTTTCTTTGCAATTACTGGCGGATTTTCTATTTTCCCTGATCTTAAAAGTACGAGAAAGTGTAAGTGCTGATCTGTCGCATCATTAGAGGATAAACGGTTGGTTAAACCTACACTCCCAGCAACTCAATTTTCATCTTTTAAGGGGTATGCAATTTACACAAGATTACTATCAATTTCCTTCTTTTTATCTTTAATGTCTATGGTTTGACATCTAAAAATAATTTGTAACAAGACAAGTAGAAAATAGATCATGCAAGATATGTCAAATACACCCTACAATATCCACATCCAAAAGCTAACCTTGATGATTAAGCTAAATTGTCGTAAGAATGTAATGTACAAGTCGCTAAAACAGCAAAAAGCTACTTCTACACCGATATTACAATCACACTAAGTTTAACGAGTTTTGTTGGTGTTTTATTTATATTCTTTGATATTTGATACATTGTTTATATTTTGTTTCTTAAACCACAATGATGCATTATCTGACACACACTTGCATTAAAAAATACAATATTGTATTCATACTAAGAGCTTGATAAGTTAAACAAACACAATTGTTATAGTATGACATAAAAATTATTTCATGGATAATTTCTTGTTTTTAACAGTTACCATTTGTATTAATCGCACTATCATAATGACCATTTCCGTCATCACCTGAATGTCCCTTCCGGTACATAATGGCACAATTAGCGAATACTTAAACTAATTGTATTACATTTGATTCGATTATTTGCCTTAAACAATAACATAAGCTAGGACTGAACAGTTCGAGACATTGCAGACATTATATTACTAACACATGCTATTTGCCATTGTGAAATCATTCAAAACATCCTCGGACACTTCAAATGCTTATTCTCTCGACGTTATAATTAACATTTAATTAGGAAATAACTATTTGAAGCATGGTCACAATATCATCGTGCAGAAAAGGATCAAACGCCACATTACCATTTAGCCGCCGGCTGGAGATAGACCCATGCGACATTTTAAACTTGCTAGACCCCCAGCTGTTAACACGTCTTCGGATAAGGGGTCTGCAATATTAAGACCTTCTTGAGTACCTCTGCAGTTTGACTTTAAACTATGCAAATTTTATTTAGAACCTGATCCGACGCCGCGCTTCCAACGCAACATCGGATCAGGGTCTTCACAAATAGCATTCCCGTAAAGAACCTTTTCCTAACCAATACCCTATATGCTGTTCAGCATTGTTTTCACATTTATTGGTAAGGCGAGTTTATGCCTTAATCAAAAGTAAACTAAAAAACGGTTTTGTCGTGAAACTTGTCGGATTTGGGGAACTTTCCAAAACATATATATCTTAAGTTCGAAATTAAAACTTGTTCAAAGATATAAACTTGTCCGGCCAAATTTGACATAATTAAAGTTACTTATTAATCATGTGATTTCTTTATGTAAAAACACCAAGCTGAACGTGTTAAAACAATGTCAAGGAAGATGTTAAAAGTATATTTAATTTGCTTCAGTACAACCTAGATTAATGAATTGATGTCATGAAATGTGGCTTCAAACGTACCGCACAAGTTTAACTTCATCAATGGGGCCTGAATTTATATCAGAATAGTATGCAGACTTTTCGACGCAAAGCGAAATGATAATTTTATTTTTCCGGTCATATGATCCATTTGTAAACAATAAATGCATTTATTACAAACATTTACAGCTAGGTCTAAAGTGTTATATTATGGGTCAAAATTTGCAAGAGATTAAATCTGGGAAGTCGTTTTCACCCTCAACCAGTTTGAATTCATATCGTTTCTTCCTGATACATTCTTCCAAAGGAAAACATTCTTCCGTCGTGTCAAAAGTCGAAGGTATCCACATCATAACAAGTTGGATTATGAATTGATGTTATATTTATGATATATCTCCTGTGCATGTATATTTCCCCCTAATTCATCACAACATGACATAGACATTTTAATTCAGAATTAAGATACATCAAAATACATACTTACTAATGAAAAGTGCTTAATCAAACAGAAATCATTTAACGAGCGATGGGTAATAATAGATTGAAAATTATAAACCCTTTCCTCCACAGATTCAAAAATGGCAATCATCATATTGTTCATGAGATTATTTCCTTAACTATTTGTTTAAAAATAAAGTGTGGATACAAGGGTTAATAATTCATTATTTCATTTCGGCCGCTGAGACTCCAGATACATTTTATTTCGTCTACATTGATTATAAGACAAGCTCTTTATAAGCTACCAATAAGCATAATATCCGATATTATTCTTATAAATGTATTTATCATGTTAATAGATGTATGAAATGTGTAATTACAGTAGTACCGATGCAAGATAGTGTAATTTATATGATTGACTTCCTTCTTTACCATTATGTACTTTTCGGACGATATTTTTTTAAAAAAACTTGATGTGTATTGTTAGTGTGAACGCGGTTACTGAATCAGGTAAGCGTAAGTAATATTGTCTTTATAATAAACACACCTTATAATTATCAATTTATCATCATTCAATAACAATGAGATTAATATCAAGGTGGAACGAACAGTTTTCTGGCAGTAAACATTACTAACAATGTAATGTCTTAATGAGCAATATATACGAGCAAACCTCCACAACATAAGCCATTCTTTTTGGGGGGATTTGGCTTACAGTTGTAGCTCTGTGACTATGCTGGAATGTTGTCGTTCTTTTATTACGTGTCGGATCTGAGAATATTTGTCTGGGAATATGATAAGTTTAAAAAACTTTTCATGTAAATAAACATCACTTTCTTTGTCATTTAATGACATTTTATTTAGATAAGACTAGACGTTTCATCGGATTACATATGTTATAACATGCAATGAGTCAGAGTAAAAATTAAACTGTAAGATTCCTTTTTCATTTCAAACAAGAGATAAGAAAACCCATGTAATAAAAAACTTGACTTATTGTTTAAGATGCAAATTAGGGTCCGTGTCATACGGTGAAGCGGGTCAGTCAGGCCCCCCATTCACAACCGTTTTCAGAAAATTAATCATTGTATCTGCAGCAACAGTTGTGTTTTATAAATCATTGCAGACATTATATCGTTTCAGGGATATGTTGTAGGAAGGCGAATATTAAATTATGTGTTTTGGTTTCAAAATATTAAATCTTTAGGATTTTAAATCGTACAAGTTGGTAACAATGGAATTGAAATCCGAGAAAAATGAACTATTAGGTCTGAATCGAGCATCAAAAGCTTTCTATAATGATTGTGGTAAAGTTAAAAAATACTGAGTTTTATGATTATAATGCAATACTTTCGATGGCAACATGTGTGTGCCGCTGTGCGGTTTTCAAACAGTGCATACGTAAACATGAAAGCATTGTGTCAAACAAAGTATGAAATGCATACACTTATGTTGTAAGATTTAAATTATCTCTAAATATCAGCAGACACGGTATACCCTGATCAGATGCCGTCGGAAACGTGACTTCAGATCTTGCTTGAACTACACTGTTTACTATGCGATTATTTAAAACATCGTGCAGTAGCGCTCATTAGGCAAAACAAGAGTTGAACTTTTGATCAGCTCGTTTACGTATAATTACGATAGGACGACTTGAAGTTCAGTATACTAAGTAATAAAATTACTGTATCCAGTTTCTCTTCAATTCGTTTGAATTTGGGGAATTACAGTTCCAAACATTTAATAACCACTCATTGTGCTTTATACAGCACATCGTGTTGTCTCGGAGAATTTGAAACCTGTCCTTACGTCACATCTCCTAACACAATTATACGGACTTCAATCGCCTCTGACCCGGTTCCGGTTTGGTCCCAATTCCGATTCAAATTAATAATTTGTAGTACTGTATGATATAAACCAATAATTGAATTAATCACTTTAGTCAATTAGGATACTTAATCGAAGATAAATAAATTATATTAAAACAGAAGATCCACATTCCTAACTAACTCTTCCGGTATGGCATACATGCAATATAACTGATTAATCTACTTCTGTTCCTGCAATAAGGTCCAAAATTGGGTCTGAAGTCAATTTAAGAATTTGACAGAACATTTCTATAAATGTGTTGCCCCACAAAATCGGTAATCTAATCGAGCAGTCTGATAAGGGTGTACACTATATGTCTCACTGATTTAGTTTTAGAAACACAATAATATAAGAGTTGTTTGGCCTTACGTTGTAACTATAACAATATTTTCTCAATCTGTCAAATACTTAGAGAATTGCTGTTAAATACACGGCTGTTTTTGTACATGCAGCAGTATTTTTATATAAAAAAGAACGATAATTTTAAAAGACGTTGCAAATGTAGATAAAAAGATCTTACAGGACATACCACATACAAAACAAACAGCCACCCGAACAGCACAGAAACAAGTACTTTCTCAGCACATTCATACACACACGCAAGCACACACTTGCAAACGAGCCAAAACAGAAGACACACATGAATAAAACCCAGACAAAATCTAGGGTGAAGATTGGAGATCTGCCTTGAAACGGACAATGGCAAACACGCCACTGGGGTTTTGAAACGGTTAAGGGGAGCCCAACCTCACTCTTATCTCATTATCGCCCCATCAGACGTACAGTGTGAATAAACGGTATCCCTGTCCGACTGCTCAACAACATCAGTGATAGCAAGTTGAGTAGACTAGACCCATCGTTTAACTTAAAATTCATAAAATACCAAACAAACGATAGAACATTTGTTTTATTTTTGTACAATATGTTATCGATCTCTACGTCGCAAGGAGATGTCAAGCTAGCAAATAGAGTGACATGCCTTTCCCTTTTTCCTGGTAACATGAACACTTTCATTGTTACGAGTTCGATAATAACTGTTAACAGTTTATTGTTTAGATACATATGTATCACATGCAAATGAATACGAGAATATGTATTCCGTTGTTATGTTTTGCCAAAGTGGTCTATGACACTCTGGTTGTATCTGAAAAATCATATGAATAAAGAGTTGTGTGTCAAAATGAAATGCCAAAATCAATATAATGTTCATTAAATACATTAAAGCAATGTTTTGATACGTCTGCAGTTGATTTGTACATTTATAAGTATCAACCTTTTTATTTACAAGTAGTCTTATTAAATAGTATTGAGGAAAAATGAAAGAAAGACCTCAAGTCCGTTGACAAACGTACACTGATAATATCGCTTCGTGCAATGTCAATGACGACACCTTACCGCATATATTGATTGATGATTAAAACAGTCAATTGCCTCAAAGAGAAAAAAGCTCTACGGCCCAAGAATTGTATTTGCTGTCAATCTCATTTTAAAGAGCTTTCATTAAAAATAATTTAATTCTATAATGCCAATGGACAAATATATACGCGTTGTTACTATTGATATTTTGAGTCGAACGAGTTTAGCTGTAGAAACATATCTGCACAACTTTGATAGATCTCAAAATGCTCGCAATAAAATAATCTATCCCAAATATACACATGTGTATAACAGGTAAGATCGCAAATGCTGCTTGATGTTGTTATGAAAAGCATTCCTAATGAATAATGAAGCGTACCCTTGAGACATGTATTCTAATGTGAATATGTCACTAGTATAGAAATATAACATATCCCAGTATTCTGATCTTTTACTTCAGATGCTTTTATACACAATTAAAGTAAATAAGGAATTTCAAGATACTGTAGAATAACGAGAAACAATCATTTTTGAACGACTCTGTTAACATAGCGTATGTTAAGCCAATGATCTTTTTCGCACATTATTAAAAATAACCATCTGCTATAAGGGACGTCAAAGATCCTTTGTAAGTAGTAAACGTTTAACAACGATCATATAGTTTCATAATACATGTATATTACCTCGTGTTTCATATAAAGTTTAATGGAATATGCTCGTATGCATGTTAACATATTGCCAATCGTGTATTTGGCGCCTAAAGAAGGATAATGGATAGGCGATGAATGAGCATGATTTAAGTCTAAATTGATCGAAAGAGTCAGGCGCACTGAACATATCTTTGTTCAGAAATTGCTCATTACCATACACAGTGTGTGCAATCATGTACGATAGAAACATATTGGGAACTTCAAGAAACCTAATTATGATATATCTAAAGAATCCGTTAATTCGGACACACTATTTCCAAATGTGATAATAGCTTGCTTATTCGGTGCGTTCTGTGTTCTGGTGCATACACAACTGATAGCTGAGAAATTGTAGTTGTGATTTTGGACCAGAGCAAGCTTTTACAATAATGTTTCTAGACCATAAAACATTATGTATATCACACAGATAGAAAACTCGACAACACTTCGGACAGTTGGTAACACAATGAAGTGTTCGACTAAAATGTCATATCTAAAGAGTGTAGCGATGCAGCATGTATCCATTATCTTAACCTTG
This sequence comes from Macoma nasuta, assembly GCA_032359355.1. Lineage (NCBI taxonomy): Eukaryota > Metazoa > Mollusca > Bivalvia > Cardiida > Tellinidae > Macoma > Macoma nasuta. Next base: position 1,816 of record JAULCE010076435.1, on the reverse strand, counting down.
CCATGGAAATCCTAGTACAGTACAGTCCGCTTATAACGATAGTGATGGGGCCTCAAACATTTAGTTTTTTTTTAGTGACTAGCAACGACAAATACACGTTCTATATGTCAAACAGATTGCATCCAGATGAAACGCTGAGTTTCACGGCGTCTTATCTGAATGTCAACTGTTTGCAAATGACATCACTATGTCGCCCGTAGCATGCTTAAGAATGTAAAGAGAATCCACATGGCCCACAAGATCAGTATTACTACAAGCGGTTTATCGCCATATCGTAACCGGAGTTTATTATATTTAAACTTCTGAGAATTATATACATGTGTGTTCATGCACTTTTTTTAAAATAAATAGATGCACATATTCAAAACAATTTGAGGACGTTGCACTTGGCATGTTCTATAATTCTACAGTATAATGGTTATATACCATTGCCTAAAGTTTAATGTGCATTATAATGTTTAAACGTAATAGTATCATTAAATGCGGTGCATCGGTACCTGTTTGTCGAAATGATGGAGAATTTCGGCAACAATGCCTATTTGTTATAACCCTGAAACTGTAGCGAAATACTCGTCTGCTCGAATGCGCGTCTGCTAGATTTTTTAACTTTGTTCGTCTCTTTTGACATCTGTGTAACTGTTTATGACTGTCAAACAACACTCAATCAACCGGATAAAACGCCAACTGACTCGGCGTCTGATCCGAGTCTATGATGGAAGTTTATTTTAAATATAATCACAAAAGGGCTAAAGACGGGATGATCAACGATTAACCAAGAACATGTATGGTAATACAACGACACGTAAATGCAGTTTTAAAGATATTTCTATCATAAAAAGTTGAAAATATTGCGATGTTGAAGACAACAACTAGTGTTATCGACTAATGAGAGAAATTTTTGCCTCAACTTTAAGCATGTGTAACAAGATGATGTATGGACAAACTGATTTCTGTATATTTCTGTCATATTTTGTGATATATAAGCATGGTGGCCCAGTTGAGAGTTACTTGCTCAGCATGTCATTTGATTCAAACATGGTTTGAAAAAGGTCACCGAGTCGAGCAAAGCATGCAAAGATATTGCCTTAAACGGATGACTACACTGTTCTATACAACTACTTAGTTGATACGTGTCATCTGTCTAAGGGCCACATTGCGTCTCGATTCATGACATTAGCAGTGGCGTTCCGATTTCATTCGGTAGCCAAATACCGGCCAATTTGCACGTGTATCATCTAAACTGTGCGTATAGCGAGTTTGCCGGATATTTTTTGAATGAGATTACGCTGAATACCTTTAATAACAGATTGGTTCTGTTGACAACACAATTAAGATGAAATATATCTGCAAAATGATCTAAAGGGCACGTTCGCTTTAGTATGATATTGGAGTACCTATTATATTAAGTGTGTTGTACATTGGGCATCAATTTGGGATTAATCATCTACAAGATGAAATCAATGAGACATTGAAAAAAGGACTTTACAATAGGTTATAAGTAGATAAGTAGATCTTGCAGAACACACCACATACAAAACAAGCAGCCACCCGAACAGTACAGAAACAAACACATTCTCACACACGCGCACACACACACATACACGCGAACCCGAAAATACGCTACATATAGAAGACACACATGGAAAAAAAGAGACAAAATCTAGGGTGAAGATAGGAGTACCGCCTAGGAACGGTCAGTGGCAAACACGCGACTGGGGAGTTTAAACCGGTTTAGGGGCGCCCAACCTCATTCTTATCCCATCATCACCCCATCAGACGTACAGTGTAAATAAACGGTATCCCCGTCCGACTGCTC
>JAULCE010076324.1:0-12990 GCA_032359355.1 Macoma nasuta | reverse complement strand
GGTCGTGACAAAACAAACTTGAATGATCTCATAATGCCAATTCTGCGCCAGGCGTTATCAATAATGAGGGAGATATGAGTTTTCCAGCGAGCATCGTCAGAAAATGTAAGACCAAGATGTTTGTGTAAGTGGACTTGGGAAACAGGAGTATTTTCAAGGTACAGGGTTGGATGGTTGAGTTTAGTTACTTTTCTTGAGAACAGTACTGATTCGGTTTTATTCGGATTAACGGAAACGAGCCAGGACTTTGATCAAGCATTAAACGCTTTTAGATTCTCATTAAGTTTAACAGCTGAAGCAGATAATGTACAGACTGGTATCATCTGCGAAGAAATTGATTTTGGACTGTATCTAGTCGACTATGTCGTTGATGTAAACTAAAAAGAGCAGAGGGCCAAAAATATAACCTTGTGGAACACCAGCTGTGACAGAAAACCATTGCGACATAGAGTTTGCATAAACAACTCGCTGTTGGCGGGAAGATAATAGGAAGAGAGACATTGTAGTAGAGAACCCCGAATAGCAAAAGTGGATAGCTTGAAAAGAAGTCCCTTGTGCCAAACCTGTCAAAGGCTTTGGATATATCGCAAAAAAACTTCCTTACCTCCATCATGCGCATTACAAATGCCGTGGTAGTGATATGCTAGTTGGTTTACGGTTGAATCTCCCTTTTTAGATATAGGAGTGGCATTTCCCTGCTGAAGGATATCTTGAAAGTCTGAGTAAGGAATTGAAGAAGATAGAAAGAGGTGCAGCAAGCTCAGTTGCACCTTCTTGTAATAGACGTAGTGATATCAGTTCCACACGTTTTTGATGTGTTTATTACTGAAATAGCATCTAAAACGTCTTGCGATGTAAGTTCACTTTCCGCTAAGGTAGGTTTTTCTGATTCTACAGATTGTGTAAGAGTTGCATAATTTTCATTTACATGTGACTGTAAGCAAAAATACTCGTTAAGTAAATCTGCTTTTTCGCCATCAGTAGATGCAGGAATGTTGTTATGGGTTAATGTTGGAATGGCCTTTGAAACATTCTTATCCGTAAGTTGCTTGTATAGATTTAAAAATTCTTTAGAATTTATTGCAGTTGTGTTTACTGTTTCAATTAATTTACTTTAATATTCATGTTTTGATTGTCGTACAAGTTTGGTAACATTATTTTTTATTTTTCGAAACTTATCCCACACTATTTTAGTGTTCTCATTTTGCAATCTTATTTATTCTATTGCGCTTTCGTATAAGCTTTCTAATGTTATGATTCATCCATGGAATATCACCGAGTCATATCGTTACGATTTTATTAAGAATTGAACCCAATGATGTGGATAATATTGTCTTCAACAAAACTTGCACGAATGAGATACAATCTTTTATCAAAAATCAGGTCTATGAGAGACGACAAATGTTCAGTTTAATGAGTAAGACTCGTTATGAGTTGTTCAGCATTGTAAAAGTTAAGTAGCCTGTTGATTTTATTTGATTGTGAATACAAAAAAAGTTACTTCCTATAGGGACTAGTCCTAGGACTATAGTAACAATGCCCTTGACATCTGCTTTGAGACATGGACCAATCGTGCCGACCTCGACTTTGTCGACACCGTCCGTGCAAATGTAACCGGATATTCTGTTAAGAAACATATCCGTCAGACATGGGTATCGAACCCGGGACCACGAAGTTTGTAAACAAGCACTTTACCAACGTCGCCATAAAAGCATGCTTCTACAGCAAGGCCGTACAAGTGTTGGTAACCTACACACTCTGACGACAAACTCCCCCAGCAAGTTGAAATTCGTCCCGATTTTTTTTAGCAAGGAGGTCAATTCGCAAAGGCCCCCAGAGCAACTTCACTCAGAGTCCCTATTTGAGGCCAAATGTAACCGGATGTTCTGTTAAAAAACATATCCGTCAGACCCGGGGATCGAACCCGGGACCTCGAGATTTGTAGTCAAGCACTCTACCAACATCGTCATAAAAGCATGCTTGTATAGCAGGGCCGTACATGAAATCTCTCTCATAGCAGTACAAAAACAAGCCCGCGACAAGTGGTGCACACTTCGTACCCACGGGAATGCCATTAACCTGATGATAAATGGTATTCCATAACGTACACAAATGTTATCTAGAAGAAAGGTGAGCGCTTCACATACTTCGGAGACCTTAAAGTGTAACGCTTAACTTGCTGCAAGTTCAGTATTACTCGCAAGAAATGATTTGTTTTGTTTTCTCTTCCAAAAGTCTTCTGAATTATTTTTTTAATTTTAAGTTTATCTTTAATAAGGTCGTGTGGAAGAGTAGTGTAAAGTGTAGAAATGTCATATGTGCTAAGGGTGGATGCTAGATACCTTTTATTTTGAAGTTTACTTAGGTCTTCATTAGAGTTTTCAATTGACCAAAAGAGATTTATTCCTGAATTCTGATAAACCTGGTCATAATAAGATTTCACGTGCTCTTTAATTTTAGTTAAACAAGAGGTTACTACTAATAATAGTTGTGTAGTGGTACAAGAGCTTGAATTTGCAATTTATCCTGTCACTGTTGCCCCTAGTGACCTAATAACAGGGTGCCTGATAAAAAAAAATGATATCAGGTCAACGTGGTCATGTGACACGCTATCGCACTAGGGACTATTTTATCAATGTTCTGTGAAAATATGTCGATGTTTCACATTTCTATCACCAAGACCGCAAAATACCGTATTTTCCGACTTTGCTTCATTATATTTGGTTAAGTACCGCAAAGACAAGTCGTCGATTTAGACCGCACTAATTTGTACCGGTGTTGGCGTACGAACTGTCAACAGATTCGAACGATCGTTTTCAAATGTCGCGTTGTGATTTACATTTTGTGGCTGAATAAAGTTTTACCGATTTCCTGTGATTGTTTGACTGATTTATTGTGTTTTCTACGCTTTTACGATATAGAAATCAACTTTGGAAGCGATTGATATCGTGTTTGATGTGCTAAATGACGACGATTCAAGGGAAAATTAATGGGCGGGGAGTAAACTTTACTTTTTGATAGAAATATTAGGAGAAAAATTAAAACCTATCAACGAAATGTCGAGGAAAAGAGATTATGATGATGACAGGATAAATCGAATAACAGGTCAGTGCCGTAGATGGAAAAGTTCATCTGGTTCTGAATCTAAGCTATTTAACCTAAACTTTAAAAATTTTCCCCAAATTCATACGAATCGGACAGCGTTGGAAAATAAAGCAGACGAGAATTTGAGCAGACGATATATTAAATTTCAAAAGGATATGGGTTAAAACACGAAATACTTCTTGTAGTTTGAACAGTTCATTTAATAATACATGTGATATTTTTTCCAATTAACCAAAACGAGCTGTTGGTTCTTCAAGCCAGAAAATGTTGTGTAAGGACTCCTATAAACCGAGTCATTCAAAATGTCGTTTTGAATAGAGACGTCATCGCGTGTCTTTAAGTGCATCAAGATGGTCCGAGGTCTGGTGTCTGATCTAAGCTGTTTGACACTAACACTGTATTTTCATGACACTTCGTATTACGTTGGAAAAAATGAAGCAGACGGGATTTTGACCAGTATATATGGTTTTTTAGTAAGAAAATGATTAATATACGAACGATAACTTATAGTTTGAATTGTTTATTTAATAAAACATGCGATACATTTTCCAATTAACCAACAATATCAGTTGGTTCTTCTTCGTACAGGAGAAAGCCAGAAAATGTTGTGTACAGACCGCCATAAACCGAATCATCCAAGGCGACGTTTTGAATAGAGACTTCATCGCCTGTCTTCAAGTGCAACAAGATGGTCTGAGTTCCTTGGTCATGTCGGTTGTCTGTACCCCTGGCATAGATCTGAGCTATAACAGCACCGTTCACCACAATATCGGCCCAAACCTCACGATTTTGACTGGCAAGAACAGTGGCAGTGACGACATAGACACCCGGAACAGGGACTGTGAACATTCCATGAAGATGATCGTAGACAGTGTTGGTATTAACGAGGATGTGGTCAAATGCAATATTTTCGTGGACTCTAAGATGGTCGATTCTATTGGAGAGAAGAGAAGAGAAGGCGACCGGTGTAGCTGACACTTGTCTTCTGGTTCTACCCACATTATGCTTTAGAGAGTTTTGCATTGGTGGGCCTGGAAAGAAAACAAAAGGGGCAGTTAAACCTTAGAATGTTCTGATGTATATGGACCAGTGTGTTGGTTAATCCAATCTGAAAGTCAATGGTAATAGCTATAATATGTCCAGTAGACTGAAAAATAAATGCCAGAAATAGTATGAGTATATCACGGCGCTTCTACATCCTGCCTTAGATTCAAATTTCAGTTTGAATGGATTGTATCACATGTATTGTCATGTTCCGATATATTCCTGTTCTGATATATTCTTGAAGCATGGAACGTTAATGTCAAAATCCTGATATTCTACGCATAGGAACATATGACAATATTAAAATTCTCAAAAGCGTCTTCGTATTATATGACGCTATTACATGGCATACACCAATTTACCCGTAGCCTGTATCCACGACTATGATGATTATTCAAATAAATTGGATCCATATCAGACGCCGAGTAACTCTATGATTTGGATCCAAGCTGTAAAACACTTTGACATTTGGTTCACCAAATTTGAAGAATTCGAACGATATTTAAAAACTGAAGCAGACGATATTTTTACCAGAAGACTATTTACGCAGAAGGCTAAGTGTCCAGATAAAAATCAATATCTTGTCGCTCTGAACAGAATAGAAGTTGTTCTCAAACATTATTGCAAGTAAATATATAGTGTCAGGATTTTCAATTCGGTTGCAATGAAAACAATTCGGCGTATCTGTTAAACAAATCAAAGCTCGAATTGATACATGAACATCGATTTCGAAGACGGGCATGTATTACAGATAAATACCGTCCGACATGAAAGACATTGGGAGGGACTTTTGTTGGCTATGATTGTATGTCATAGTTGTGATTGACGGAGCATATAATATTATATTAAATCATTTTCTAACGTAATCCACTGTGTTATAGAAGATGGAATGCAAGATTTGTGATACATTTCAGTTCTTGCAAAAGGTCTATGTAAATCGTTTGTATTTCGTAAATTCCGATTTATTTCTGTTAAGTGGTTTTGTAATAATTTTAAATAATCTGGTAACATGTTGTGAGCGCATTTGTACATAGAGCATACATTTTTCAATGCACGCCGTTTTTGCAGTGTTTGCCAACCACATTCTAAATATAAAATTTCTAATGAGACAGATCGTGTTAGGAGCTACTTCATTCTGTAACAATTCTAGAGATTGCACTAGCTGCATAGAATAACCATCCCGGACTTCAGAACAGTACTTAAGAAAAGGTCTTATATAGTAAACGTAAATTTGATTCAGTGCTCGTCTGTTTAAAATAAATTTTTAGACTTCTTATTAATCCTATTACTTTGGAGGCGAATTCTGTAATGCTGTCTTTATGACAGTTCCATTTTCCATTTTAGTCTAAAATCACGCCAATATGTTTGTTGCTTTTAACAAAATTTATCAATGTGGTATCGAATCTAATGGCTGGTAATGTGTTTCAAGGTAAAGAATATGGCTTTAGGTGTATTGGGATTGAAATATATTGACCATTGTTTAGCCCAGTGTGATATACTATTAAGATCATGGTTAATAATATCTTACCAAAAATAACGCGTATTTGTGAGGTCCGGCTTTCCGTAATAGCAATGTGACTTAAGTATTTAATCACATATAATAACGGCCTGCTTAGCGCAGTTAGGTAAAGCGTTGCACCCTTTATATTGAAATTATTTGGTAGTTTACCATTCCGGCGTGAGTTCGCCTCCCAGCATAACCACTATTATTTTTCAATCCCTACTACAAAGTGTTTTAAAGGAAAAAGACTATAGTTAGATCTATATTCATATTAAGGTTATCATTATGAAAACTAATTATTACTTTAGTTTTATCTTAAGTTTTTTCTATATTTCCAGTTGTTTTCTTTGGTTTATTTTTTTTTCTCATCGATTTATCTCTTTATCATCGGTTTATCATACTGCCTTGACTGTAAGTCCCTTGCTGACACACCATTCAGTGCATTGATTTTTAAAAAAAGTGGCGTAATAAGTACCAAATTTCATAGTTCAGAAAAAATACTATACACATAATCATTTATAAGTGTAGCTTGTTTTACATCGGTTCTGTGATCTTTAATACCGCCACCAACAGATGTCATACATAATGGAGGATTACATACTGAAGAGTCATTGCTTTTTAACAAAATATTTGATGATTCTCCAAAATCCTATTTTGTCATTGCAATGTTTCTTTGGTGTTTTGTTTTGAAGATTTTTCACTTTGTTTCCATGTTTCCTATATTTGTTTGGATAATATAAATTGCCGAATTTTTATGATATAGCTTTTTGGCGGTGTCTTTTTTCAATGTAGTCTTTAATTGGAGTCAAACCATGGTTCATCATCTGTTCTAATTGGGATGTTTTTGGGCGGAATACTTTGAGTTGTAAAACTGTGCACAGTTTGCTCTTTTAAAGATCTATTTGTTTCTCATAAAAAGTTTTATGGTAATAATAACAAAATCAAAGGAGCCCTATTATCACTCAATACAAATTGATAATAATCTTATTACACCGAAACAATACTGGAGTTGTGCAACCCCTCCGGATAAAAACAACATATTTTCATTGGGAACAATACGACATACTATTAGACGAGTTGTATCAGTTACTGGCCATAGTTTTCTAGAAATTAGAAGCATTGACAAAGTTCGATAGGTGGCGTGGACGCCATTCCGCACCTGTTCGTTGCACACGCTTCCGGTAAATTTCCGGTAGATATTCTTCCGTTTTGAAATTGTTTCACTTACAGAAATTTCGTTAAAGAGGAAAAGAAAGGTATTTACGGGAAATTTAAGGGTGAATTTTCCATAAATACGGCTATTACAGCGGATATACCATACCCGGAAAAGGTTTGTTCCAGGTGGGTGTTGTTGTTCGAATTTAGAGTTGATTCCCTACGTTAACACTGCGGTTTGTGTTTCGTGACCAGAGCCATGTGTGTCGCTGAATCCACCGTTTATATGACATAGTTACTGATCTTGCACTATCGAATCGTGTGACCATGGCTTAGCCGAGAGGAAGCAACCCGGAATTGGTGAGTTGACCAAGTGTTAGTGTAAATTGTTACATTGTTGGATTATTCACTAAGGATACGTGTAATAACTAATTCAACTAGAGAGAGACTCGTTCACAGCTTTAAACAGAGTATTAGGTTAAGATTCTAAATATGTAGTTTTGTGGAAGAAATTTTTTATAAAAAAGAGATTACTGGTAAACAGATTTTCACTGAGGCGTATTGAAATTGACTGTTATATTCAATTCAAAGGGAATAAAAATTTCACTGAAGAATTGTGAAAGTTACTTTGGATTTGTGAATATTAGTTGTCTGGATTATATCTTTGCACTGAGATGGCTACCCCACAATACAAGTTGCCCATAAACCTTGCATCTGAATTTGAATTACAATCACTTCCTAAGGTTGGGAAGAGGGTGAAAAAAAATATATGCAATTTAGGTAGACTGAGGGTAACATAACGCCCGCAAATAGAAGGGATATTTCCCGATTAAATCTTCGTCTATGAATATGGACATTTTAGGGATGGTTCTGCATAAAGTTTTGTGAAGGGAATGTCCTCTTTTATAGACAATGTTCAGGGAAAGTGGGACACAAGTAATAAATTCATCCCGTAGAGTATGGAAAAAAGAGGTAGTGACTCTCACGTTGATAGTAAACCACCACTTATTCTTTTCTGAGGGGAGGGAGGATGATGGTGACGAAGATGAAGATAATAATGTGGATTGTGATGAGGAGAAGGTCCGTTCCAAATATCATCGGCAAAAACGAAGCAATACAGACAAAAAGAAGCAGAATAGGCCAGCAATACTACCTAAAGCATTTGAGTTTAATGGCAAGTCTGATTGGAACTTTATTAAGAAAGATTTCCTGCATTATGCCAATGCTTCCGAGTGGACCCCAAGGGAGAAAAGAGACGCCCTGGCTTTGAGTTTGAAAGGGAAAGCTGGGACATTTATGGTATGCTATGTGAGATTCGGGAGGAACAATCTAACACGAAGTTGATGATGTAGCTAGAAAAGCGGTTTAAGGGCGAATAACTTGCTGAAACACTGCAAGCAAAATTCCACACTGCCAAACAGGGAGATTAGGAAGAACTATTGGACTGATCAAACAGAGTGATGATGTTGTTTGCCAAAGCTTTTACACGAACCTTTTATTAGGAAAAAAGCTATTCTACAATTCTGTTTGAGATGCAATGAGACTGAGGCCGGTCAACATGCATCTTTACAGACGCCGACCACCCTAGATGCGGCGTTGGATGCTTTAGAAAGGTATACAGCCGTGTACAGTCTGCCATAAAACCACAGTCATCGAAAAACCAAACCCGGGTATAGAGCATTCAGCACTCGACGCACTTGGGAAGACGAGGAGTCCACATCAGAGTCCTCTGAGAAAGAGGAATATGTTGATGAGGTTCGTGAATCCCGAGAAAGAAGATAATCAAGAAGCAAATATTACTCCTCAATTTTGAAAACCTCCACTAAGAGCGCATACCAAAGCTTTTCTGCTCTTGAGAAAAGTAGAGAAACCATGTCAAGTAACATCAAATTATTAACCTCACGATTTGAGCACGTATAAAAGGTCTTAGGGGGGTCTTGAAGAGGTGCAACTCTCCAAATCGCAGTCTTTAAAGAAGTTGAATCACCTCCCCTAGCTACCGATGCTTTATTTAAACTAAACGGAACATTTATGGAGAGATTTCCCGAACGAAAGAAAGGTCCAATTCAAGGAGGGAGGTTTAATTCGGACGGGTTAAGGACTGAAGGTCGAATCCTCACCCCAGAAGCTCCCGGTTTAAAGGAAGAGCCACATTCTTTAGTTCAGGAAGCTGTTCTCAACGAGGGCGTTGGGATAAGCCAAGTTGAGAAGTGGAGTTAAATAAACAAGTAGAAATTCCATCACCAATTCTTTCCCTTGAGTTTGAACAGACTGAGGGAGTCAATGCCCATCAGAATGAAGAGAGGTAGATGTTGAAAGTCCTGAATGTCAACAGAGTGAAATCAAGTTAACCGTATTACATTACAGTTCAGGTAGGGAATTGAATGCTATTGTAGATACAGCAGCGGAAACAACTTTGGTTTCAGACAGGGTATTTAAAACTCTGGAGCACAAACCAAAAACTATTGGGGAAGCTGAAACTGTATGCCACAGGCCGTGATATGTCATTGATGGGATAAGCTGGACCGGTAACATTAAAACTTGGATCAGTGGAAAACGAACAAGTCACCAACGTAGCCCCAATCAAGGACGATATGCATCTTTGTTTCGATTTTCAGCATTCACATGTGGCTCAGTTAGATATGAAAAAACTGGCTGACGATTGGCAAGAATGTGATATCATTTAATGCATGATTGTTGCATTAAATCAGAGCCAGATTTAAAATGTGCGATTCCTCGAACATTTAATTCAGGAACTAATTTAGCCTGTGTGTGTGAACCTATCTGACAATTTCCAAGTCATGAAAAAGGTAAAATCATACGAACTGCAAAAGAAGCCGATATTATCTCAGAAGTTGTTGAGAATAATACGGATTCTCAGGAACAAGATGTGTCTAACCCAAAGGATAGAGTACCGGAGTATATTCAGGAAATGCTGCTCTCTTCAAAGAAGAATCTCACGTTAGAATAGTTTAAGGCCTTGATTGAAGTAATATGCAAGTTTGCCAAACAATCGTTTGCCAAACAATCGTTTGATCTTGGAAATTTGAGAGAGGTTGAGCATTGTATAGATACTAAATATGCTTCACCGATCAGGCAAAGAATGAGACGGAACAATTTCATGGTGAAGGAAGTGTGCCCGTTACTTTTAGTAGACGAGTATGTGGATACTCAAGCTGGAAATGCCTCAGGGATAGTTGGCTAGATGATGGAGGAATTAAGCCAATACAATATGATCCTTCAACATATCACGGGTAATCTACACGTCAATGCCGACACGCCTTCACGACCTCCCAGCGAGCAAAATCATTATATTCACGGAATACAACCAGACCAGTTGCCCTGTGGGGATGCAAGTATTGCTTAAGGGCCAACCAGAACTGGAGACTTTTCATTGAAAAGTTGGATGACGTGGTCCCTATTTCTATGATAACTTCCACACAGGACTCTGCCAATGTAAACTTTTGCTAGGCATTGGGATCCCGAGTAGGACATGAGATCAAATGGGAATTCCAGTTGAGGAATGCTAGACCGATCCACGTGTTAAGCTCCAAACGGATGCAGGACAGGTAGTCGTCGCAGGAGGTAGTTCTGTCCAAGGAGTTAACCTGGTCTGGGGATTTTCCAAGGAGCAAATCCAGCAGGAGCAGGAAAAGGATCCGAACCTGAGGTTGGTAAAGAAATGGCTAGTGGACAACTCAATGCAAGACGAGGGTGTTCTAGCATTATCTAGTCCGGACGCAAAGTTTCTCTGAATAAATCGGTAACGTTGCAAGCAGATAGAGGGAATATTGTACTTCCTGAATAAAGATCAAGAGGCTATTAGTATAAGTGTAGTTATACCTAGTTCCTTACAAGAGATAGCTCTTTAAAGTACACCATAGTATTCAATCATTAGGGCATCAGGCAATGGCCCGTACCAAGCTTAAAATGAAGGAGAGGTTCTTCTGGTATAGATTGAGAAGAGACCTAGAGAATTATGTGAATAACTGTGAGGTTTGCAGTCAAAGCAAAAAATCCATCCGACTGACCAATTACCATGCGGGTTTACTTATGGAAAGTTTACATACAGATTTTTGGGTCCCTTGAAAAAGACGAAAAGGGAAACGAGCACGTTCTGATGATGGTAAATCAATTTACAAAATGGGTTGAGATTGTTCTATTGCCTAAAAAGACTGCTGAGGAGACGGCAAATGCAGTAAATACATTATTTGCCAGGTTTGGTGTTCCGTTTCAGATATTCTTTGATCAGGGAATTTCGAGAGTAAAAGTAAATACGAAGGTCTTGCAGGACCACATACAAAACAAACAGTCACCCGAACAGCCCAGAAACAAGTAATTATTCAGCACATTCATACACGCGCACACACACACATACACGCGAGTCCAAATATACGCTACATATAGAAGACACACATGGACACAAACAGACATAAATCTAGGGTGAATATAAGGGTACCGCCTTGGAACACGCCACTTGCGGTTTAAACCGGTTTAGGTGCGCCCGACCTCACTCTTATCCTATCATCACCCCATCAGACGTACAGTGTAAATAAACGGTATCCCCGTCCGACTGTTCCACAACATCAGTGATGGCAAATCCAGTTGTAAAATAAATGTAAAACAGAATTATTAAAAACAAAGACTGTTTTCGCCAATCGTCAAATGTACTCAATGAAGTCAGAGTAACTGTAGAGCAGCCATCAAGGACACGACAGAACGGGCACACTACAAATATCCGACATACTCTTTCCGTTTCGGGCTTTCAAGGTAGTTTTCATAGAGTAGTATGACCTTCCTGTCGTCGCACAAGAGAAGAGGGAAGCGTGATGACCAACTGTAAAAGGGTTGACCACTAAACATGCAGTGCGTTGTAATATTGTTGGATCATTTAATTATACCACAATATCGCACTATTTCGATAAAGACATTTCTCTCAACTAATCAGTATTTTTTGTGCATTTTTTCCGAAAAAAAGTTGAGAAATAAGATCTACCTCATTGTACAATCGCATCCAGTTGTTTCCACTCTCTGCCGTCACCACACCTGCGGGATTCAGATCTGAATTTAGGTCAAACCAAAGCTTTGTCATCTTTTTAAGATTGACCTGTAAACTGCCATCGGCTGTAGCTCTGCCAATGTAGTCATGCCCCGATGATCTTACGGTGATTCTAATTTTAAATTTATTTGCAAAGTTCACACTTCTCATGACGTCACTCCGCGACTCCGCCATGATGATGACGTAAGGAAAGCGCGTGGTACGCCTGTTGTACATTGGTATTTCCTGCTTGTATCTTTCATCTGAAGAGAAGATGGCGTCGCCGTCTAGCGACTGCACGAAGTCGAGAAAATCCTGGTTCTGAGGCCAGCATGACATCCCAGGGTAGCAGTGCTCGGTCACCACGTGCCCAATAATCACCGCTACTATTACAGTGATAAAAAATTGCTTCATCTGTAAATAAAACGCCCGATATTGTACTTACTGTATTAAACCTTTTCCTCCACAGAAGTGATTTTCGGCACCGCTGAAGCAGACGACTATTGCAAATATTGTAGAAAATTAGCATTTGCTCGTCACGAGCAAATGCTCATTTCCTACCATATTTTCAATATAATTCTTAAATAGCACTTTTCTTATGCCTAGATCATTATCCCTTTCATCATACAGTAAATCCTCTCTAAAGCGGTCACTCTTGAAATAGGCGTAGTTTGATACAAAGGCATGTGGTTGCTTAATACAGGATGAAAGTAATGCATAAAGCCCCTGTAGGAGCTTTATGCATTACTTTCAGCCTGCATTAAGCAGCCACTTGTTTTAAATTTCTATAATAAGTCGCATTTTGGATGGCCGCTGTGGACAGGTTTGACTGTAGTATAAAGGATAGACCTGTCTTATACTAGGCTAGCATGTGGAGGAAATGGATACATATGGAGTCTAGTCTAACACCATCAGAAAACTATATTCAAACGTGCTCTACATAATCGGTATTCTTAGAGTAGATATCGACGTTAATAGGAGTTTTCAGATTGAGCAAATGGAAGCGCGAAACTATTTGACGCCTTTCTCTTCTTTAGTGTATCACCAGTCAATTGTGCTTGAATATCGCGTTCCTTGAGATTGAATTGAGCTCTCCGGGCATACGAGTATGACAAAGACGTCTTTATGATAGATCTAAATAAATAAA
>JAULCE010076213.1:0-13002 GCA_032359355.1 Macoma nasuta | reverse complement strand
TGAACGTGATATCTCAAGACTAATCCACAAGAAGCAAATCTAATGAAATGGAAGAATATCAAGGCAAAGGAATAATGTTTTTTTTTCATTGGTAGGAAAACTTGGAAATGGAGAATTTGCTCGTTAAGAGCAAATGTTCTATTTCCAACTTTGTTGGAAATGTTCATCTGATGCAGAGGCGCCAAAATGCGTAATTATCATGCAGCTCCTATTGTCTACTACCCTAATAAACCTAAATCTACTAACCCAATAAACTACATAAATTTATTGGGTTAGTAGAACTATAGTCCGAACTGTGTAAAAACACTATTAAATCTCAAATATAATCTCCTTCAGATATTGAAATGTCATCATAAAATGTGTTATTTGTAAAATCAGACACTTTATTTGAGAGTGGATACTCAAACTATTTAAAGCGTATAGTTTGGGTCGATAAATTTACAAATGTATATAAACGCCACATTTACTAAAAAATGACATCCTGCACTACGACATCTGTTTTGAACCGGATTATCATTATTTTTATTTTAAAAACGGGTTGGCTCGTGGCAAACAATTGGAAAGCTTGCTAAAGCTCGCTTTCTTAATTTTTCTTACACTCGCCAAATAAACCCCAATAAACCAAACTACTAACATAGTAATTCGTATTTATTGAGTTAATGGTTATTACTGGTCGGTTTAAAAATCAATATACAGTTTAAGAATATGTTTTTTAGACATAAACAATACAGTTTCTAGTTTTAACAGATAACATTACATATAAATATATATTTTTACGCGAACAACGCAATCATATATACTCCATGTTTGTACTGAAATAGTTTGTTCATATATAAAAACCTTGTCGGCATTCGATGATTTATATGACAGTTTAACGAATATTTAAATTATTTACGAATGTTTTTAGGGCCAACTGCTTATTTCCACGAGCAAATCCTATTTAAGTGTCAGATCAATGCCAACAGCTAGACCAACAACTACATTTCAGCTATAAGGCCTTTGCATTGATTGACCTTATTACATCTTTAAGTTGTATTAGCAATATAAACACAAGAGACAATTTGCGGAGCTAGTTAACTTCCAAAACGAAAAAGATGGAGCTTGAGAGATAGACAGAAAGAAAGAACTAGCGACATAGAGAGAGAGAGAGAGAGATAGAGAGAGAGAGAGAGAAAGCGAGAGAGAGAGAGCACACATACTGAAAGAGATAGATAGAGAGACAGAGAAAGAGAGTTAATCGCCGTTTGATCTGCATGTAGGCTATTTGCAATGATAATCGACACGACTATAGTGATAAGCTGATAAAGATTACTGCAAACAGCGCATGTTGCGTAAAGATTCAAGTCTAGGAGAGACGCGGTCTGCACTATTTCAAATGTCCGAGCGTCCGCATTATCCCATGTCATTGAAAACTGTTTTTCATTTTATACAAAACAGATATACTGAACATTCGTATTTACTATATAGGCGCCTTCTACATACACATATATTTAAAAATAATACTTTTCCTGTAGTTGCGAGTGTCGACCGTTTCATGCCAACAGTATACCATGTGGCGAATTGTTATTCTGTAGACTAAAACAATTTCAGGGGGCGGAAGATAAAACGGATTGAATCGTCTCTATTGAAGACTACATTTTCACTGATTTAACCTTTTTGTCTCAGTATATAATAACGATATGAACAATGCACTTCTCCTTTATTCTAAAGCTTCGAGCGTATATAAATTGATTATGAGTGCCGGGAAATAATTCCCGGACAGTATCATGAAATAACAGAGCCGTAAGTAGACTTGCTGTTTCTGAAACCAGGGTAGAAAAAATTACCTATAATTATTTCCGTATGGTCTTAATAAATATTATACCTATGTTCTAAAGTAGTAAACTACCAAAATATCTACACTTCCACGACAGCGTCTCATATGGAATGTTATAAGAATATGCAGTGGAACTTTTTTATCTCGAATCCGGCTAATTCGAAATAATGATTTCATCTGAACTAGAATCTGATCAGAAAAAATGTTGTTTGTGTGCGTTTTACATTCGTGACGAAAACGAGCGACCAATGCTGATAAGGTCATTAGTTCAAATTACAGGATGGTCGAATTTAATTCTACTTTTATGGGAATTTAGAGCTTTAAAAAATGCCCCACCATCTTCAAAATCACGAAATTCGCGAAATTAGTATTGGCCGTGTCTTGGGAAACTGTTGTTTTACTTTTTTTATAAAAACGCGAAGACACTGAGATGTCGCCAGGATGGGAATGCGTTGGTTAGTTCAGACCTTTTACAATGGTAATCCTTATCATGCTTAGCGCGATCTACGGTCGTGATTGCCATTTTTGAAAAAAACACGGCGTCTGATCTGGTTCTAGGCTGTTTGACATCCAATCATTAGTAGACATCAATTTTGAAGCAAATCGGAAATGTTTATTTTACTATAAGAGTATGCAGGGAGTTTGAGTAGACGACATTGTTGAAGCCAACATACTTTCGACTCTAGTCAACACCTGCTGTACAGTCTAATATCGTAAATGGGATACTTTGTATAAATTCCAATTGCGTCTGATCGGAGCCTACACAGTTTGACACTCTTCAGAGAGAACAGTTGCTGTATACTTCTCGGAACTAATACATGTGTACATGTTCTACACAGTTCTGAAACTAATTGAATTGACAATTTTACCGGTTTTGATCCATTTCGCTGCGGTTTTGTGGTGATAAAATATTGCGTTCAAGCCAGTTAGAAACTCTCGGAAAACACATGACACGCCTTATAAAGTTTTACACCGGTTCGTACGCCGTTTTCCATGAAGAATCTGCAAGCTATTTTCTAGAAACAACAGTCAATCTTTGAGATGGACTGTTGTTTCTACAAATTAACTTCAATACTGATTCCTAAGACATAAAGGTATGGATGGAAACAATGTGACATTACCGCGATATATGTATATTGCGTGTGACACTTTCAGCTAAAAAACAAATGTTATTAAAGGGGTGTTAATATTAAAATGTAGACTCCTAGGTCAGCCTTTACGTTTAAGACTAAACTCTCGATAAGTATATGAACTACTTGCAGTATGAGAAAGTAAAGTATTGTTGGTCCTCTCACGAAGATCGGCTGATCTGTTTCCAATCTTTTATAACATTCATACATAAGTGCGTCTTGGGAAAAGGTTTGCAGAATGAGTCACATATAATGGCTATCTCTTTTGCAAGGACGACAGGCTTTTTTAACTTGTGTGATTAGATTAGTCCGGTTATTAATGGCAACGTAAATGTAACAGGGTTGAGAAACAATGCCATTTTGGAACAAGGAATCAATACTAATTGTATTAGCAATAACGTGTAGGCTGTGTTTTACATATAGCTGGCTTGTTTTACCTTTTACTCAATTATATTTCTAGTTTAGACTTATTCACAAAAAAATCAGTATGGAAGAATATGACGTATAAAAAACGAGCACATTCGCTGAATTGATATCCCCTGCCAATAATATTATGGAGAGGCAAAAGGCCCTGTGTGTCTTAAGCTTGGATGTTCGTACAGTTCGGTATAGTTAACAACAATGCGGCTGTAATGAGATTTCCAAAATAAAAAAGGTTATGCGTTTACCAATCTCTGATGATAATACATACTCTCATAACGTTTCATTAAAGGGCATCCATCCATTGCAAAGATATATAGTGCAATATTTAAGAAATTGATTTTGTTTTCAAGTGCAATAACGCCACGCCTATGTCGTAGATTAGGGACAAAGGTTTCATGTGCACCATTTTCCAATAATAATTATACTCTCATCAAGTTCCATGAAATTCCAACCATCTGTTCCAGAGATATGGCTCAGGACTAACGGGAATGTGTAGTGTTGTATCAATTCAAGGACAATTACTCCAAATATATTTTGCAGATGGAAAACATAAACCTCTAACCGACCCCCAACGATTAAACAGTCTCTCAAAAGGTTTACTGAAATTTAAGCCATCGGTTGAATAGATATGACTCCGGAGGGATGGAAATGCATATTTTGTATCACTTCAATGGACAATAACTCAAAACTAATTTTGTCATTCCAGTTATCCGTTGCAGATACTTGGCTACGGACGAACAGAAAATGTATGTTTCTTTTCGATTCAAAAGGCAATGACTCAAAACCTATTTTGCGAATGAGATTTTTTTATGCGTACATCATCCTCCAATTATGAACCATTCTCTCATAAAGTTTCATGAAATTCTAGCTATCTTTTGCCGAAATATATCTGCGGGCGGGCACAACGGGACAGACGGATCTAAGTTGGTTGCAAATGACGCTATGGTTCGGAGTAAGCTGGGAAGGGGTTATGGGTATATAAATTTTCACTTCAGTATGTTGATAATATTTAAGTCCGTTCTAAAGATACGTTACAAGTTAGATATCGTTGGAAGTGTGCATTTAAAAGATGCTTTACTTAAATGAAACAATACACGTTTTAACCTTTTGGCTGACCACTTTTGAAAACGTTGCGGGAAATGGAGCATTTCTAAAAATAATCGTATTAGATCAGGGTTAAAATTGAACGAGGATATGCAAGACTCAGAGGTCGTTGTTTGGTGCCTGATCGTATATCGATTCAATATTCCTGAGACAATATACTGATCACGCTATTTATTACGTGAATCCAGTGCGCTCTAAACTTACTACATTTCCCGTAATGTTATTACACTAAACTAGATGTATAATAATGATGACAACATGACAATGGGGATGTTTAGGGCAGCAGCCCCAAATATGAACAACACAAAACATTTTTTTCTGTTTTATGCGACCATTTAAATGATTATATACGGTTAAAACTCTGTTCACTCTCATCGCTATACTCTTTTTAAGACTCTTGCATCAGGAAAGCATCTGTTAGAAAAGAAAGAGTATCAACTGGCTCGAAAATGTTGATTTTTTTTAAATATAGAGAGAAATGCAGTATTTGCTCATTAAAATCGAATGTTCCTTTTTCCACAATGTTTCAAAGGTCAGCTGCTAGAGGGGCGTCACAAAGCGTATCTATTGAGTAAATGACTGAGGAGTCAATCGACGCTGTGTCCTCAATTCAACGTATGAAGAGACCTCAATAAACTAAACGGGAATGCTTGCTAACTCTTTCGGTGCGATATTTGCCTAAAACACAATCGAAAATGCATGTTGTGCAGTCACAGAATTTACGATTTACAACAAATTCAGCCCCAAGTAGCTAGCCTGACTAATTGCTGTCTGCAAATAAGATGCCATTTTACCAATTTTCAAAATCGATGTCCTATCATATTCAGGGTCTCAAAAATATTGATGATCCTTATTTCAACCCTTTAGGCGGCCATTTGTAGCTTGTTTTGGATCATTTTTTAACGATGTAAATAACAGAAATAATGAAATAAACGTCGGCTATCCTGAAACCCTTCTAAGGCGGCGTCTGTTCTAGAACTTTACAATTTTGTTATATCGATGAGAGTCGTCTATGGCAGTGAGAGGGTTCATTACTGAAGGTTAACTCTAACCCCGCTAAATAAAGGGTAGTCTTTTTTAACTCTCGTCTGATATATTTTTCAATCTCATTTGATTTCCTTCAAATTTGGCGAAATTATTTCTTACGTGTCAAACATTTGGATTCGAATCAGACGCCGAGTAACTCGGCATCTGAACCGGATCCAAGCTGTTTGAATTTTTCAGCGCATTCGCGAATGGCGTATAAGTGTAAATAAAACAAAATGCGTCTGTCATCCCTTTTGTTAAATCGGAATTTGACTGACATTCCATTGCCTCGAATGCACAAGAGTGTAAATTATGTCTTCGTGTCGGTAAGTAAATGTAAACAAAGATAACACGTCGGAGGAGATGTCTGACAGATTTTCGATTTCTAAGTAATGCTATGAACAATGTTCGTACCCAAAATAAAATACCTAGACGTGTGTTACAGACTTTCTACATTTCGTAGGTCAAGGCGTTCCTTTCAATATAGACTACAGACAAGCCTCGTTATGTCGAAATCGGGGGACTATTTCTGTAAGTTCGAATTACTCGAAGTTCGAAATAAATTCGAACTTCGGGTTATTCGAACTAATCAAATAAATCAAACCTAAACTTTGACACATCCACAAAGCCAAACCTCATGGTTTTGGTTCAGATTACAGTTTTGATAAATATACGAATTCGATTGGACAAAGCCCGAGATAAATGCTTTACAAACCACAGTCTACTATGCATGCTGACCTTGGCTTTAAATTTGACCATTTAATGCTAAAGGGGAACAGACAATGAATTTATAACATTGCACAATTATATGAAAATTATGTAGCCCCAATACATTATGAAAACGGTTCCATTGTGAGTGAACTCCTGTATTATAAATAAACAAAATCACGAATTAAAATGAAATTAATCTTGATTTCTATATGAAAAAAAAACTAAACAAATATATTTAAGATTTCTTTTGTAAGAAAACTTGAAATTCTAATTATTTAAATCACCAGTTTGTGGAATAAGTACACATCATATCAGCTTTTGGATTACAAAGAATGTTCAAAAAATTAAAATTGAAGTTTTTTCTCGGCTTTTCTACATGTTAAGGTTATAAAACAGTTGATTAATGCTTCAAGGGGTTGGAGTATCAAACTTAAATATTCATAAAGTAAAGCGTTAAACCTCGCCTTTTGAAAATACAGGGGTGTTAACCTAAAGCGAAATCTGTTTCAACGAATGTCTGTTTACATTATTTATATCAATTAGCACATATAAAACAAAAAATATATAGCGAAGCAAATAAAGGGTATCCAGAATTTGATATTAACATATTCCGCTGTATATAGATTGATGATGCATACTGAAGTAGGTGACGTTGTATTAATTCTACCTTGAATCCGTAAACCTTCGAAACATGACCTTTCATCTTAGATATTTTTGTTGGAGAGAGTAAGCCCACTATAACAGCGATAGCAATTGTAACATCAACACGTTTTTTAACCATTGAACGTGATATCTCAAGACTAATCCACAAGAAGCGAATCAAATGACATGAAAGAATATCAAGGTAAATGGATAATGCCTTTTTTAATTGTTATGAAAACCTTGTTGGAGATGGAGAATTTGCTCGTTAAGAGCAAATGCTCGATTTCCAACTTTGTTGGAAATGTTCATCTGATGCAGAGGCGCTGTGCTATTGAGTTAATGGTTAATACTGTTCGGTTTAATAATCAGAATACAGATTTAAGAATATCTTTATTTCGTCATAAGCTATATAGTTTCTATTTGTAACAGATTACATAACATATAATTATATAGTTTTACGCGAACAACTCCATGTTCGTACTGAAATAGTTTGTTCATATATAAATATGTTGTCGGCATTGGACGATTTACATGACAGTTTAACGAATATTTCAATTATTTGCGAATGGTTTTTGGGCCAACTGCTCATTTTCACGAGCAAATCCTATTCAAGTGTCAGATCAATGCCACCAGCTAGACCAATAACTACAGTTCAGCTATAAGGCCTTTGCATTGGTTGACCTCATTACATCTTCAAATTGTATAAGCGATATAAACACATAAAAGACAACTTGATGAGCTAGTTAACTTCCAAAACGAGAAAGATGGAGATTGAGAGATAGACAGAAAGAAAGAACTAGCGATAGAAAGAGAGAGAGAGAGACAGCACGCAGACTGAAAGAGACAGATAAAGAATCAGAGAAAGATATTTAATCGCCGTTTGATCTGCATGTAGGCTACTTGCAAAAAAATGAAAAGCGGATAAGGATTACTGCAAACAGCGAATGTCACGTAAAGATTCAAGTCTAGGAGAGACGCAGTCTTCATTATTTCCAATGTCCGATCGTCCATATTATCCCATGTCATTTTATTTTATACAAAACAGGTATACCGAACATTCGTATTTGCTATATAGACGCCTACTACATACATATTTATTTAAAACATTTACTTTTCCTGTAGCATGTACCACTTGGCAGATTGTTATTCTGTACCGCCTTTACGTTAACGTAACACAAAAGCAATGCAAATAATATGAAATAATGCCAGAACTGGTCGAATTTCAAGATTTGGTTATTACTGTCGGTGTCAAACAGTTTTAGCTGGATCAGACGTCGAGTAACACGGCGTCAGATCTGGCTCAACACTGTTTGTGAATGTTATCATAGAACAGCGTTTAACATGATAGAGGGATAAATCTATAGAAAAATACATTCCTGTCGAAACAAGAGAACGAATATTCCAAATTTGCTTATAACCTCTTAAAATAAGAACAACATTTGTGTTAGTATTTTGAAGTACATCTTTTCAAATGATGTTGTTAGCTATCGTACATAGCTTTTTAACTGATAACTGTATACAATTTCAGGGGCGGAAGATAAAAAGGGTTGAATCTTCTCTATGGAAGTCTACATTTTCACTGACTGAACCTTTTCTTCTCAGTATATAATGACAATATTAACAATGCACTTCTCCTTTATTTTAGAGCTTTGAGCGATTTATGACAACAGTGTTAGGTACTTTGGCTCTTGTGATGGATTTGCCTGCGGACACGACAAGCATTTATGTTTCACTAATTTTGTAAGACTATACTGTTTACGACAGTAAATCAGAAACTTGATACAAATTGATTACGATTGCGGAAAATAAATCCCGGACCAATATTATAAAATAACAGAGCCGTCAGTAGATTGGCTGTTTCTGAAACCAAGGCAGAGAAAAATTACCCATACAATTATTTCCGTGTGGTCTGAATAAATCATACTCCTATGTTCGAAAGTAAAAAACGACCAACATATATACACTCTCTCGACAGCATCTCATAGGGAATTTTATAAGAATACGAAGTCGGACTTTTTTATCTCGAATTCAGCTCATTCGAAATAATGGTTTCATCTGAACTAGAATCTGAACAGAAAAAAGTGGGTTTTTTTTTGCTTTTTTGCATTCGTGACGATGACGAGAGACCAATACTGATTTGTTCATTAGTTCGAATTACAGGAAGGTCGAATTAAATTCTGCCTTTAGGGAAATTAGAACTTTAAAAAATGCCCTCCCATCTTCAAATTCACGAAATTCGTGTAATTAGAATTAGCCGTGTATTGGGAAACTTTTGTTTTACTTTTTTTATAAACACGCGAAGACACTGAGATGTCGCCAGGATGGGAATGCGTTGGTTAGTTCAGACCTTATACAATGGTAATCCTTATCATACTTAGCGCGATCTACGGCCGTGATTGCCATTTTTGAAAACAAATCGCTTAGAACCAGATCAGACGCGTCTGATCTGGTTCAAGGCTGTTTGACATCCATACAGTAGTTTCACCAATATTTCAGCAAATCAGAAATGTTTTTAAAAAAACCTTGCAGATAGTTTGAGGAGACGACAATTGCTGCAGCGTCATCAGGGTTAAAATGAATGGACGCCAACATACTTTTGACCCAGGTCAATGCCAATTGTACAGTCATATATCGAATGCGGGACAGTTTGAATAAATTAAAATGGCGGCTGATCGGAGCCTACACTGTTTGGCACTGTTTAGTAAAAGCAGTAAAGTTAACTTTGCTGCTATATATTTCTCGAAACTGATACATGTGATCAGACCGGTTTTTGTACATTATCTGCACAGTCCTCCAACTAATTTAATGACAATTTTACCGGTTTCGCTCCATTTCGCTGCGGTTTTGTATATATATAAATATTGCGTTCAAACCAGTTAAAAACTCTTAACAAACACATGATAAGCCTTATAAAGTTTTGAACCGGTTTGTACGCCATTTTCCATGAAAACAGTCATGCCGATTCGATTTGCCTTCGGTACGGTTTCAGTTCTGTTACGATTCCGATTCCGGTTTCAAATTCATTAGTTTCGTTCTTTAGTTTATATTTTAGGCAACGCTACTTACTCTTTGACAATATTTGAAAACCAAAACGTTTTCGTCGTTGATATACTAATATAAGGTATATCTTGATAAACTAACTGGAACCTATAAATAGAATAAGGTAACCAAGACACATCACACGATTTATTGAAGATTTGTCGTCGATTTTGTTCGCCATGCCAATGACACGAGCAATCTGAGTCGTACATCTACCTATAATCATTAAACTTATTAAATTGAGCAATTAACCGGATTCGCTCTGATCTACTGCCACTCCACTTTCAATTCAATTAGTTTCCGAACTGCACCGATGAGAGAATCTACAAGCTATTTTCTAGAAACAACAGTCCATCTTTGAGCTTGACTGTTGTTTCTAGAAATTAACTTGAAGACTGACTCATAAGACATACAGGTATGGATGGAAACAATGTGACATTACCGCGACATTTGTATATTGCGCGTGACAATTTCAGCAAAAACAAACACATTTTATTAATAGGGTGTTAATATTAACATGCAGACCCCTAGGTCAGCCTTTACGTTAAAGACTAAACTCTCGATAAGTATCTGAACTACTTGCAGTATGAAAAAGTGGTATTGTTGATCCTCTAACGGAGAGCGGCTGATCTGTTTCAAGTCTTTTAAAACCTCTATACATAAGTGTGTCTTGGGAAAAGGTTCGCAGAATGAGTCACATATAATGTCTGTCTCTTTTGCAACCACGACGGGCTTTTTTAACTTGTGTGATTAGATAAGTCCGGTTATTAATGGCAACGTTAGTGTAACAGGGTAGAGACACAATGCCATTTTGGAACAAGGAATCAATACTAATTGTATTAGCAATAACGTGTAGGCGGTGTTTTACATGAAGCTGGCTTGTTTCACCCTTTACTCAATTATTATTCTAGTTTAGACCTATTCACTGTGGAAGAATATGACGTAAAGGAAAACAAGCACATACGCTGAATTGATATCCCCTGCCAAAGATATTATGGAGAGGCAAAAGGCCCTGTGAGTCTAAAGCTTGGATGTTCTTACAGTTCGGTATAGTTAACAACAATGCGGCAGTAATGAGATTTCAAAAATAAAGAAAAGGTTATGCGTTTATCAATCCCTGATGATAATACATACTTTCATTAAGTTGCATCCATCCATTGTAAAGATATATAGTGCAATAGTTAACAAATTGAAAAAAAATCAAGTGCAATAGATGCACACCTATGTCTTAGATTAGGGACAAAGGTTCATGTGCACCATCTTCCAATGATAATTATACTCTCATCAAGTTCCATGAAATTCCAACCATCTTTTCCAGAGATATGGCTCAGGACTAACTGGAATGTGTAGTGTTGTATCAATTCAAGGACAATTACTCCAAATATATTTTGCAGATGGAAAACATAAACCTCTTACCGATACCCCAATGATTAAACAGTCTCTCAAACTGTTTATTAAAATTCCAGCCATCCGTTGATAGATATGTCTCCGGAGGGATAAAAATGCATATGGTGCACCACTTCAAGGGGCAATTACTCAAAACTTATTTTTTCATTGAACAAAATTGCTGTGCGTAACATCCACCACCATTGATTCACCATACTATCACAAAGTTTCATGAAATTCCAGTTATCCGTTCCAGATATAAGGCTACGGGGGACAGAAAATGTATGTTTCTTTTCTATTCAAGGGGCAATGACTCCAAACCTATTTTGCTGATGAGATTTTTTTTAAAGCGCACATCATTCTCCAATGCTGAAACAGACTCCTCTCATAAAATTTCATGAAATTCCAGCTATCTGTTGCCGAAATATGATTGCGGATGGGCACAATGGTAAAGACGGATCTAAG
The DNA here is from genome assembly GCA_032359355.1 of Macoma nasuta. Taxonomy (NCBI): domain Eukaryota; kingdom Metazoa; phylum Mollusca; class Bivalvia; order Cardiida; family Tellinidae; genus Macoma; species Macoma nasuta. Next base: position 1,260 of record JAULCE010076213.1, on the reverse strand, counting down.
TTGTTCGGAGTAAGCTGTGAATGGGCTCGGGCTATACAAATTTTCACTTCCGTACGTTGATAATATTTAAGTCCGTTCTAAGGATACGTTACAAGTTAGATATCGTTGGAAGTGTGCATTTTAAAAAATGTTTTACTTAAGTGACACTATACATGTTTTAAGCTTTTACATTATAAAATAACATTTTAATGCTTGTGTGGCTGATCACTTTTGAAAACGTTACGGGAAAAGGAGCAATTGCTCAACTTGAGCAAATGCTCCATTTCCTATTAGAATGTATACAGAACCATTGAGAATTGAAATTGTCCTTGAAGATGTTTCTAAAAATCATCATATTAGATCAGGGTTAAAATCGAACGAGGATATGCAAGAAATATGCGATCGTCGGTGGGTCCCTGGGGGCCGTTCCACCAAGCTTCTTAATTGAATCTTAAATTTAAGTGAAAATTTCAAATTTTTCGCGAATGGCGGATAAGTGTAAATAAAAAAAGTGCGTCTGTCAGCTCTTTTTTTAATTTGATTTTGACTGACATGCCATTGCCTCGTTTGCACAAGAGTGTAAATTATGTCTACGTGTCGGTAAGTAAATGTAAACAGAGATAGCACATCGGAGGAGATGTCTGACAGTTTTCTCGATTTCTAAGTAATGATATGAACAATTTTCGTACCCAAAATAAATTACCTAGACGTATGTTATATATTTCGTAGGTCAAGGCGTTCCTTTCAATATGGACTACAGTCAAACTTCATGTCGAATGAGGGGGACTATTTCTATTAGTTCGAATTACACAAAGTTCGAAATAACTTCGAACTTCAGGTTATTCGAACTAATTAAATTAGTCATCAAATTAGTCGCCCAAGACTTTAATACTTATCCACAAAGCAAAAGACCATGGTTTTGGTTCAGATTACAGTTTTGATAAAAAAGATCGAATTCGATTGAACAAAACCCGAGATACCGAAATTTGACTATATAACCTTATAATGCCTTTTTGTAGAGCCGAATTCCTTGAGTATTTTATTGCAATCACCTTTTAATTAGAGGATGAGCGCTTCAATGCAAATCAGGGGGCAGGAAAATGTCATGGTACATGTAACTTTAGCTCAATTTTTTACATCCTATGTACAATTAAACCAATATTAAGCAGTCACTCAAAAACGAGGTATTTAAGGTATTTATAGTTTTTGGCCTGGAGCTTGCTCCTAAGGCCATAGGTAGCATACCGTTTTCCGAGGGCTACAAACTTTGACCCAATTTCC
>JAULCE010076102.1:0-13002 GCA_032359355.1 Macoma nasuta | reverse complement strand
TGTCAAACAGCTTGGATCCAGATCAGACACCGAGTAACTCGGCGTCTGATCTGGATTCAAGCTGTTTGAATTATCATGGTAGCCGCGAACAGCAGGCTAAGGGTTAAAGAGGCGCTAAAAAGCGATTGTGCGGAGGAAGTGGTCAAGATGCCCGATTGCATTATGAACACAATGCCTCACTTGTTCACCAGATACTTCCAAAAAAATAAACAATAGACACATCGCAATTCCCACGCCGGTGCAAAACACGTCAATAACTGAGGCTCGCAAATATGCTATTTTAATCAATAAGTAATTTTCCGTCTTTATAAATGGTTATCCGATGTTTAAGAACAGCACTATGTATTTGATTAAGGTTTGTCATTTGAGTATTTAATGTTTTACGTACAAACGTTTAAAATTTAAAATTTTATACGAAAAGACACTTTTTTATTTGACAATTGTATCTGTTTCGACCCGATTCGCTCCGGTATAGTTGCGACAGTTTATTGAGATCAAACTGGATTAAAACTCTAAGAAATCACTTGATGCGATTTATAAAGCGTTTCCTGTGGGGGGTTAGAGTTTTGGAACTGGTTCGTACGCCAAATCAACCAGATAATTACAACACCGAATCAATTGTTTTCCTATCCGGTTCGAGTGTGGTTCTGATTCCTGTTTAAATTGTATTAGTTACATTTTCGTGTCATCAAACATGTAGTCTAACAGACACAGCACGAAAACCAAATTAATAGATACTGGAATAAAATCTAATAAGTCTTTGAAGCAATTGTATAGCCAACGGACCGTATAAAAGGTTAGAAACACAGTTTGCGCCTTATAAATCACATGGTGCTTTTCAAATCGCCTCATGCCATATATCTATTTCATGAGTTGGTGTCTCAGAATACTGAAGCGGCTCATATGCATCTGTAACAGAAACATAATCGGAAGCGATGTGTATCGATGGTATGTTTCAGTATTGCATTTAGATATACGTTAGATATCACATTCATGCTATAAATCTAAATACAAAGGCTAGAATTTAAAATTCTGAAGAAAAATCCCCTTTCCTGCTGAACACATGCGCACTGTTGAAAAAAGGTCGACTTTTGTTGTTTCAAATTAGGCTTAGGATAATTCATGATAACTTAACAAATTATGTAAGAAGATAACAAAAGGATTTCGCTTTGTTTATATAGTTTGAAATTGTCGGGATTATTTCTATTTGTTCGAGATCGTCCTTTTTCTGTTTGTATCAAACCTCTGCAGAATGGCTGAGGTTTTCTTGTCTGGATTTATAGATTTAACTTAGCTAAATTACAAACTACCGTCAAAATTTTCCAACTGCTTAGTATATTGCCTTATAGCGATTTCCGTATTTAATTGGATTGCTATTATTAAAGTAGGGAACTGCTATTCCGTTATCGAGTGGATTTTAATGTTTAAAGTTTACCAATCTCAATATTAACGACACATGTCATGTTTTTAAACATCTTGATTCAATATCAGACGCCGAGTAATTCGCCTAATGATTCTTAACCAATCTGTTTGACACTAAGCAAAATATTCCCTGTGATCGCACGAGATCTACAATCACAGCAGACACAAATTAAGCAGGCTGAAATATTTGAATTGTGTTACACATATAGAATAAAATCAATGTCAATAGCGAAATATAAAATGAAGTATAACCGTTAAACCTTCACACTCGGCTACAGTTGTCATATTTCATCCTTTTTAACTTCAACTGAATCGGTAAATACTCGTGGAAACTTTTGCATGCGACTCAGACAACTTTGATTAAGATCAAACACTTAGTAGTATCGTCACAAGCATGAGTAGTATTTTTGTTTAATAGACGCTTGTTTAAATGTTGCTATACAATTAGATAAATGACATTTCTATAAAATTGATCGGAACCGCTTCGTTACAAGATATAAAGCTACAGTGACTCACCACTGGATTAATTCCTTTAGTCTTTTCAAAGGCTATACGTTTTCGACAACGTCATTGCTTTTTTTTCTATTATGGTAGTCGTCGCGAATGTACCGCGGTACTGCCTAACTCTTAAGCAGGGTTGACAAATGTTCATATCGTCTGCAGATATTGTCCTCGTTTATTTGTTTTTCAAATATACATTTGAAAATAGAATATTATTCTAATTCTTTTAGAACTTGACTAACAATTCTTATAATAAGGCGTCTGATCTCCAAAGATCTCACCTACTAAACCTGCAAAAATAATAGCTTGGGTTAATTGCGCCCTTTACCATTATCTAAGCAAGTGCGTCATCGGTCTAAAGGACAGTGTCCTCTTGCAATAGACGTGTAGATGTCTGATAAGAACACATCTAATTATAATCCATCAATACATGAACTTGCAGTTAAATACATCGTTTAATAGTCGTCTGCTCAAACTTCTAATGCAGTCGTCTTAAATTAAATTTTTGAGAGCCTATTGTATGAGAGTAAACATGCTTGTATTGTGGGTTGACGCCGATAAACGCGGCGTCTGACCAAAACCAAGCTGTTTGATTGTTTGTTTATGTTTTAACCTAGTCGCATAGTATGGGTTCACCAACCATTTGAGACCCAAGGGTTGTTCCAAGCTATAACCATTTTGGTAGAACCTATGACCCATTCTCGAATTTCAAGTCTGGGTAAAAGGTCGATGACTTACTTGTTCTCAGTATTTGTAAGCTTCAACTTAATGTACCTTTCGAGTCGTTAATATTATGTATCATGCAGACAAGCTTAGATACAGTGAGATAAATGTTGTTCTTTACTGTTTCAACACTAGCGCAACGCAAACAAAATGCTTATACGGCTTGTTTTATGACATATTCCTGCTGTTATTTTAAAGTTTGAATTGCCATGCAAGTCAAACAGGCTAGAGCCGGATCAGACGCCGAGTAAATAACGAGTGTCTAACGCGTTTATCTCACTGTAGCAGTTACAAGCAAATACATGTATGACCAAATGAATGAAAACTGTCGACGAGAGAATAACTAGGCGATACATTTGTTCGGCAATATCATGCTTAATATATAACGAAGTATGGTAGATGATATGTAAAGCTGCTTTAATAGGGTAGTATGCATATGATTTAACCTGTGTCAACATAATAACATAAACAACTTATTTACCGTTTCCTCTACATAATATTTGTTAACTTATCCACATGAAAAGAATCTGATGAACCATGTGTCAATTTAGGTAAAAGAAAAATGTTGTGATATAATTGCATTGAAGTCATTGTAGCAAATGGAGCATTTGCTCGTTATGAGCAAATGCTTCATTCCCTACAATGTTTCAATAGCTTTTTGTCACAGTCGCTTCTGTGGAGGAGAGGGATAAAAACAAGTTAGAAATGAGCCCAACACCAAGAACTTTATTTTAGGTTCAGATTTTACTTTTAATTTAAGTATTAATTCGACATTGTCGAATTCGGGAGAACGTTTTTCGTTTGATTACAAACGTCCAACTCTTTTTCTTAACTTGCCTCTCTAGCTTGCAAAAAGGCGGCGGAAAATCCAATCTATCATCGACCTTATTTATAAGATTATGTATAACAGAACGTCCACATTAGCAAAGCCATTTTTTCTTTATTTTTAGGATGCATTTAAAGATATAAACGATTTAATCATTTAAAGTTTCATGGCTTCCTGTACGCGATATGCAGGCGACAAGGAAAACCATGGATATGCATTCGTCATGAGGAAAAATTGCTCAAATTTAATAATATCGTCCGGCATCTTTAAAAACCTCGTAAGTGTAGTTTATACAAAATTGCACGTACGACATTTGTGAACATGAACAACAATATATTCCCGATGACGTTATACTTGTTATATTTTCGGTCCAATATGATTACAAAATATATCGTGTCTTTTATCCTGTTTGTACGACCTTTCTAAACGCATGACTGCGCAAAATGCAAGTAGGAATAGAAAATGCGCGACAGAATTAAAATGTTCCTTATAAAGTTAATAACATACAATTGAATGTCGTTATTTCTATTTCTTTCCAAGTTCGCATTCAAAGTGTCTTCTGATCTGAGACTGCACTACTCCAAACAAAGCTTTTTGTTTAGGGTATAAACAGTTAACTCTTAGTCAGTACGACATGCTGTTATGGTCATGCCAATAATGGTGTTATATAAAGGCTATTTTCAAACCATTAAATGTTTGTGCGTAGCACATATTTTTTAAATTTCTTGAACTATGCTCAGTTATATGTTATTAAGCACATGTGTGTGATGAGTTGTAGTCCATTGTTTGTGTCTGAATCAGTTTGTTTCTTCCATTGAATCGAAACGCAGATTTTTTGTATCTTTACTAATTACGTATCGTCACTTGTTTCATATTTATCTTGCAACAAACATCATACCATCCCCTCAATAGTTAAGACATGATAGATATTTACCGTCTGACATGTTACTAATTTCAGTTCAGATAATTATGCACAAGTAGAGTATTCAATGCGCTTGTATTATAATTAAACATGTGCACCTTTATACAATATCATCCTCAAGAATTAAGCCTTATGTGTGACATATTTTGTTGGACTTATGCAAACAGTTTGATACATGTCCTCCGTTTTTTTAGTTCTGGTATTGAATTCATTGAACCGTTTCCAGACACATGACGCAACAATTGATTCTAGCTTCTACCAGAATAGAACAACAAGGAGGGTATTTATTTTGTTTAAAGTTTGTGACTGCTTAATACCAGCTCTGACCTGTGGTACAAAACGTTTAACCTTAGCCTGTTGTGTGCGTACTTATCGCAACCTAAGTCCTATACATAATTGGACATAAAGTAATATAAAGCAATTGAGTGGTATTGTGTGGTAAAATTAAAAAAAAATACTTAAAAGATGTTGAGGATAGCTAATATCGGAAAAGGGTTCCCAGTTGTCCCTAAGCAAGCTACTTTAAAATAGTGGAGTCATTTGTAGCTATTGATATCAAATAACCCTTTAGCCTGCTGATTCCAACCCGAGATATATTTTAACAAGCTTTGATTCAGATAAGACTACGATGTGTGACCTGGGGCAAGTTTCACAAAGCTTCTTAGTAAAATCATAAACTTAAGTGAAAATTTCAAATGCAGATTTCTGTTTATTTGCAACAAATATTTCAATGAAACTATGCATGCTTGTGAAAAACTATGATTTTCACATGCATGCAAAGTTTCATTGATATATAATTGAAAATTAATTAGAAATCTGCATTTGAAATGTTCTCTTAAGTTTAAGATTTTACTACGAAGCTTTGTGAAACCGGCCCCTGGAGTCAAGCTGGTGACACTGAAGCGATAGATTTACCAAATTTGAAGTAAATCAGCCCATATTAACTAAAGAAGCAGACTACATTATGATCAGACAACCATTTTGGCAAAAGGTAAATATTAAGTACTATTCGGGTTAAAATATATTCAAAGTTTTTGGCTGATACGGTGTCTCTGAAAAGGGTTATTCCAAGTTCTAAATACGATTATTTTCTAAAAAGAGGGGTCAAAAAGTAGCTATCGACTTTGTTAATAGAAACCACTCGGTCTGCATTCATTGTTACATGTACGAAGCCTTACCCTTTTTTCCAAAGATTGTAAACCTCCATACTAATAAGCGCTATTCAACGTTGAGACCAAGGTCGTCATTAGGCTGTCTCCCGAGAGTTGAGATAGTTGTGACGCCAATGCAACGTAACTGATATATTAACAATAGTCTCTATATCAACGTGAATAATGTGACTTAAAACATTCATTAACGGAATCGGATTTTCGCAGCAAAGTAGGGTTTCATTGTGATATAGCACGATTACTGTTATTATTTTACATGGACTCAAAACACTTCAGCTAGGTTTGCTAATCGTTCAAATATTTACTCTGATAAATTTTGACGCATTCACAACAAACGTATATAATGTATAAGAAGGTTATCTGTGCGTTTAGAAAACGGTAGTGTGTAATTGCTTTGAAGGCATTGTTCCGTTAGCATCATTGTTTTCAATAGTAGAAAGCATCGTAAGCTAGGTGTAGACCTGGTATAAATGTGGTCCTTTTCGATACCTTTCTTTACCGTATATACCCGAAATATGCGGAAACAAAACACGTTATGTTGCAAAAAGTATACATGAAACTAGAAAAAATATAGAAGTAGTAACTTCGACAAACTCCTTCTGAATCGCATTGAATAACGTCATGGATTTCTATGACGTTTGTCAAAAGGGTTAGCAGTCGAACTAAACTATCGCCGAACAATAATTAGACTGTTTTAATCGTCTCTGGAGATTCGAATTAGTTTGTTTCTCGTGTGAAGCTGTATTTAGATTTAGGTGATGTTCTAGGGAAATAAGGTTAAGCATTTAACGTTTTACTCAAAATAAGCGCATTGTTACGCCTCTGTAGCAGATGACTATTGAAAACTTTGTTCGAGATGAATGAATAACTTGTCTTTGTATTATGTGCTCAACGAAAATTAGAGAAATGGATGCTTTCCTTTCTCTTAAATACTTCTCCTATCAAGCGTGTACTTTCACCAGTAGTAGCATTTAAAGAAAATGGTTAAACCTAGGTCGGGTTTACGATAAAAACAACGTTTGCTGTTTTGGGTATAAGCTTTATTTACTTCAACATTCTCGTGCCTGCAGAGTGCGCATATAATCAGGAAAATTACATAACGGAAAAATCAAATATGCAATTGAAACCGATATCGAAACCGAATTGGATCATAATTAAAGGCGTTTGCGGCACTTACAAATCTCGGCTCTCGCGAGAGTTACGTAACACAGGTGTACGAGCGTTTCATACATGTTTTTTTGTAAATATGTATTAATTGTTACTCATAAAACGATCAATAAAATGCAATGTGAAAAATGCACATGCATTTTTCACATTGCATTTGATTGATCGTTTTATGAGTGTAATGGTAAATGGCTCTATATGGTTCTTAGCCGTAGAAAGGTGGGAATAGTCATATAGAAAAGAGTCAATAAAATCTTTTAAATATCGGTGACCCCTATTTTTTATTTCACATTTCAACAAGTATTTGTATGGTCTTTCAAACTACAAAGTTTAAACAAAATCTATTATTTAGAAAAACATCGGCCTTACTGCCGCAAACGCCTTTAAAATCGGCCAAACCATCTGAAAAGCGAATGTATGGTGTATAAGCCGGTTTAAAACTAAAATGAACCACATTATGTGTAGTATGAGCTTATTAATTACATCAGTTGATTCGGGTGGCTGTTGTTTTGAATATGGTGTGTTCTGCAAGACCTTATTTTTTACTTTTATGCGAGTTTTGAATCAGATCATTTGCATTACTAAACCGGCTTTAAATTGGAGCGGAATCATACATCGACAATTTGATAGGTTTGAGGAGGATATCGTAAAGTAAAAGCAACGTCTGAAAACATCTATAGTGAATACTTACTTAGATAACAACAAGAATCCAACAGCACGCATTTATCCATTTATGGGTTAAGTCATTTTATTTTAGTATAATAACCATCAAATAACGTTAGAGTTGCCGGTACTGCCCGTGAACTTGTCATGTAGACCACTACTTGTTTTTAGGCACTTTTCCTCAAATCAAACATAACCTTTATTCCTAGAAAGTCTGCTTTTTATCAACTTCTGTATTATAGATGACTCCAATGTTATAAATGGCTTTATTATTAATAACTAATCCCAATTAAGGCGTATACCTAATTCAAATCATGGAAATGTCTTGTTCAATTATAATTGACAGTTGCCGATGTTCACATTGCCTATGATTATCTGTTAAAGGTATACTAAATTGTGGTTTAACAAGGGTACGATGTACGTGCCAACGTGATTAGTGGATTGGTCTGTCTGTGACAAATCCTAAATGACTTCATAACCGTTGCTGCAGTTGCATTCTCTGCAACTAGTGAAGGCGTTTCAACTCATACAATTATCATATAAATGATCGTCGTTTCAGTAAAATGGGGGCAACGTGTACTGTTTGTTAACTATTGAAGTCTGATATCAACTGTACCTATAATAAGGCAACAACAAATAGTGTTAGGAAACGTTTTTCTCTCTCCGTGTATATGCTAACTTAAGGCATACAAAATACAAATGCATGTAAAATGAAAATCTGACATATTTGTGGTCATTTTGTTAGGAATTTACCGCAAACTTGTGTCTGATCTAGCATCTACCAGCTTTCATAGACTTTAAATATGCGGTTATTATGTACGCGTTAGTCTGAAAAAGAATAATATTGTTGCATGTACATATTTATCGCATGAATTAAGAACCATCATTCTTGGCTGAACATTGGAAACATAGAGAAATAGTCTTGGTAAAAGGAGGTGGCGATGTTAGAACACTTATTAGATTTAAATAGAAATCGACCCGAATTTAATCGGTAAACCGTTTTCCAGGCAGCTGCACGACAAACGCCGTAAAAACTAGCGTGGTCACTTAATTAACCACATGGAACGATTTAAACCGATTGGCTTATAAACAGCACCATGAGGTTTCTGGGAATTGTAAACGCCAAATTTATCAACAATAAAATCGGCAGCGAATCGGAATTAAATGTTTAAGATATCAATTCAGTTAGTTTCAGTATACTGTCACATCTTAAATTTGTGAAGGAGCAGCCAAACCTTGACAGGACTGTTTTTATAATTTGAACTACAAAATAGGCTCTAAACTTTAATTCGATAATTACAATTATACCGGAAGACAAAACAATATTTTGGTTCAGTATTTATTTTCGATTAAAGCATGCATTCTTTTTAACATAGTTCGAGATAACGAGGTTCGACTGTACTACCAGAATGTTTTTCTGTGCTGCAATGACACGTGTATAAACAAGATTACCGTTGAGATGTTGGATTGTAACAAGCAAATTCCAAGTCTAGACAAAACTGTTACCCATCGGACTTAATTTGTAACGAATATAGGCACATTGTCAAAGACAATTCGATTCAACTCAAAACATATATGTTTACCTTAGTTTTTGTCGACAATTCTTCTTCTTCTTCTTCTTCTTCTTCTTCTTCTTCTTCGTTCCATATTGTCGACAATAACCAGTGCGCATTAAGAAGATATATTAAAGGGAAACAACAGATGATCTTCAATGTCAAAAGGATATTGAGTCAAGCAATAAAAAATCATTATAAAATCAACATTGGGTTTATGTGGATGTCACAAGAAATTGGAGATGTAGAGCGGTTTATTTCAGAATTAAGGCAACGGATTACAGACTGTATGAGCCAATGTTGGCATAATGATATGATAAACTCATCACGATGTGACTTATATAAAACAATCAAAACTATGAAAAATCCGGAAAGATATATGTCATGATACATTTACCTTTTAATATTGAAAATAGTCCTGCACGCGTTAGATGTTCAAGTCATAAACTTGATATAGAAATTGTTTGCCATAGAGGTATAGATAGTGAGTTTAGATCTTGCAGTTTTTGCTTATCAAATTTTAGTTTTAATTGTGTGGAGGATGAGTATCATGTATTTTTAAAATGCCAAAAATTTGAGGATGCCAGACAAAACTTACTGGCGGAACAGATACATTTCATTTCTATAATTTGTTGTAAAGTGAAAACTTTCTTTTTATCAAAAGAATCGCTTTATTTTAGGGATGGCAACAAATATTCGAATATTTGAATATTCAAATACTCAGGCGAATATTCGAATAGCAAATGATATTCGAATATTTTTTTAAAAAAATAAAAAATCACATTATATTATTCATTTTTTTAAATTAACGTTGAAACTCTACCAGATCACTCCGTGTTAATTACCGCGGTAAAACACGGTATTGACATGTTGTGTAAACACGCCAGTACAAGGTTGACAGGTGGTTGTGTTAGGGACTGGCATTAGGGGATTAAAACAATCAAAGGGATTTAGCGCTTTTCGGCGTTTAATGTTCTGCAGATTTGACTGCTAATCCCTATACGTAGCCATGACTTCGCGTCAAATCACTTGAGATTTAACTGCACAGTAATCCTTTCTGAAGTTAATCCGCCATGTTCACAGTCTATCTTCACTGTCACAATATTAAATCCATTTTTTATAACCTCGCTCTGCTACCAAACAATAGTTCGAAGATAACCATATAATTTGTCACTATGAGGGATCTCATAAGATAACAAGTTTGAGTACTATTTATGTTTAATTTCTATTCTAGTCACTCTTCTATTTGGCATATTACTGTCTATCATACGAAACGAACACGCGAACTGACGAACACTGCAAACACACTTCATTACTCATCTGATACTAAACGATTACTCCCCTGGTGCACTTTCAACCTAGCCTTTCTCTCCCTATCTTCCGAACACACAACTGACAATTAATTGGCCCCAGTGGAGTTTCTCTTCTGTCCACGTAACATATGCTTAATACTGCATCCCGGCAAAAAGTAAGAATCAATTGACTTTTTCTGGCAGTCGATATTGAAAGTATTATCAATGTAACATTTTCTAGGTTGTTAACACTGTTTTAGCTGCATGGAATACTTATGAAAGTATTCCAACACTTTTGAGCAAAGTTCAAACTATTCGTGCCTAGTGAAGTGAAAACCGGCTTTATGTTTTTAGTTGATATATATCACACCTGCTCAATCATTGAAGCCGGAAGTGGTTTTAGCAAATGCAAAATCACGTGACACATATGTGCACCTGATCAGGGTCTACACAATACGATGTGTATGATTTGTTACAACAAAGTCGAAACAGATAACGTAATTATTATTTATAAGAATGTTTTGTTATTACAATGTTAACTGTAGTGATTCAAATCACGTGACACACAGGTGCCCCTGATCAGAAATGTATGTTTTGTTACAACAAAGTCAAAACAGATAAAGTAATTATTATTTATAAACATGTTTTGTTATTACTAAAATATTTACCGTGGTGATCCTGATCACGTGACACAAGGGTGCCCCTGATCAGGGTCTACACAGTTTGATATGCATGTGTTGTTGCAACAAAGTCAAAACTGATAAAGTAGTTATTACTAATAAGAATGTTTTGTTTCTACAATGTTTATCGTGATTTCCCTGATCACGTGACCGAAGGTTGGGATTGCGCACTGACACAGAGAAGTCGACTCATCTCGTTTAAAACGGGCTTGTCTCTGTCAGCCACAATTACCATTTTCATCTGATAAGCAGCTTTTATACTTAACCATACTGTTACCTGATCAGACAGGCTTCTTCCAGTGCCATCTAATCTGGGTCTACCCGGTATATTGTTGTAGCTGTAATCAAAGTGATTCAGTATGCTGTCGATTTCATTTTATTTAATGGCTAATCATGTTCCGATCTGCATAGCATGCTTAAATTTCAACTATTGCCCCTCAACTTGACCTCTTGATTTCCTTTTTCGCAAGAAGCCGAGTAAGCGAGGAGAAATACTGATTCAGTATGCTGCATTTTCCTTTTTATTAAATGGCCAATCATGTTCCGATCTCCAAACGAATCAATTTTTAATATGCATACATTTTAACTATTGCCCTTCTACTCGACTTTCGCAAGAGGCCGAGTAAGCTAGGGACCAACAGGCAAACCTTATAATATAAGTCGCCAAACTTAAATTGTCGTTCCTAACATACTGTACTGATTTAAGGGGTCAAATAATGTGACAAATTGTGAAGTACCTGATCAGAGTCCGCCCTTACAAGGCGGTGGCTGATAAGGGACCTCACACTCGTAAACGGCGGATTAAAGTATTGCTTATTTGTTTTGTTTATTTTTTTATATCACATTTGTCATGAATTTTGCTTCATCATCTTATTTACAGTCAATTGAAATAATATAGAATATCCGTGACGAATACAAACCTCTCTTAAAACCTGATTGTGACGTAGCACCATTGTTCTCGCCCTACAATATATTTAATATTGGAGCGGTTTAAATACCGTTTTTTGGATTATCGCCCTTAGAGCGGAAGGAGTGAAACACATCGGCACTCGAAAAATATTCGAAAAACAATGAGAAGAGACTTTTAACAACATTTTATGGTAACAAACAGTGTCTAAGTGTTCTATCAACACGTCGCAGCGGAATTCGAACGAAATAAAGCTATAAGGTCAAGAAAGAAGCATAAAGGTAAACGTGCAGCCAACTCCCCATTGAATGACACTAGCGATAGCGGTCAAACCGGTTTACAGGCGGTTGGAGAAAATGTAAACAAACCCCCAACATTCTGGCAAACAGTTCATGCCTCAACAGAGACTTACTAATGGGAACCCCTGTTATGAACATGGCTCATAACGGTTCAATTACAAGAATGCAACAACAAAACCCGGGTACCCCGTTACAGTTTAGCCAAGGTAACGCCCAGGCACCCACCGGCAACTACCAATTCTTTCCCCAACAACAACAACAACAGCCCCTGTGGTCCGCAGTCCCCCCGACTTGGGCAACAAAGCTTATAGAAGATATAGAATTTCTTGCTTTTGAAGGATTTCCCTTTTACAGAACTTATATAGATGTAATCAAAACAAAACTCGATAAAATTGATAGCACTGAACGAGCTGGGAATTCGATCAATATGAAAGTATCTGATCTAGAGGTCAAGGTCACCAACATAGACACAAGAGTCACAGACTGTGAGACCACATGTACATTTATGAGCGACCAACATGAAGAGAGAGTTTGATTCGGCCAAAAATGCATCAATTCACTGAAAGAAAAATGCACGAGTATTAAAGACATTTCGAAATGCCTGAAACCCCTGAATGAGAAAATGATAGATATGGAGGCAAGATATATGTGTTATAACTTTCTGTTTTTTGGAATCGAGGAATCGGAGCAAGAAAACTGTGAAGAACTCGTCAAGAAACTGTATGTTGATACGCTTGAAATGCCAGAAGCTGCTTGTTTCATTCTAGACAGGACCCATAGAATTGGTGGGAAACACTAGAAGAAACAAGGCGGTGGCTGATAAGGGACCTCACACTCGTAAACGGCGGATTAAAGTATTGCTTATTTGTTTTGTTTATTTT
>JAULCE010075991.1:0-13004 GCA_032359355.1 Macoma nasuta | reverse complement strand
AGCTCAGATAATGATCAGACGCCGAGTTATTCCAGAGTAGCAGCGTAACAAAGCAGCAGACGACAAAAATAAACAGACGGGGTGTATCTTGTGTCTTGTTTTTTACATGTATATAGGCTGCCATGATAGTACTGACATACTTGTTTATATAAGAGCTCAGATAATGATCAGACGCCGAGTTATTCCAGAGTAGCAGCGTAACAAAGCAGCAGACGACAAAAATAAACAGAGGGCGTCTATCCCGTGTCAAACTTCTTACTTGTATATAGGTTGTTACGACATAGGTTATCATTTTATACTTACCATACTAGTATATATTTTAGAGCCCAATTCAAACTCAGACGCCGAGTTGTTCCAGTTTAGCAATACTACTAACAACATACGACATATTGATCATAATAACGTGGAAATGTTCATATCACGCCTATCACGACAATTCTGCCATAAATCTACATGTATATGTAAAAGAACTCAAATCATGTTCAGACGCCGAGTAGCCAAACCATTTAGACTCATGATGTAATTGAGCTACTTTCGGTTAAGGCAATTTCTTACAAATGATATCCCATTAATGAGACTAAGACGCCAAGTTGATATAGTGAAGCAATATATAACAAACCGCAGACGACAAAAAGTGCATGCTATTCTGGCATAGATACGTCATGTAAAACAGAGCTCAGATCATGTTCAGACGCCGAGCTTTTCCAAAATACATGAAAGCTATGTTTACATAGCGACCTTAATGGCTTTTGATTGGGAATCAGCAAGGGGGCGAATGCTATTGGGGCGAAATAACTTGATGACGCATCATTGGTAAGAACCAGTTTGAACCGGTTCCTTCCTCTTTTCGATACATACGAGATTCAACTGGAAAAATTGTCGCAACAGGCGACATAATGAACAGATGGTGAATATCCAGTGTGTAATTGCTTGACCTACCTACGTTTTCAAGGAGCTGTGATCCGGATCAGACGCCGATTTCACCCGTGACAGTATCCGTGTGCCTTAAGACGACCCGTCGTCTATACATAGTTTAGTTTTCACTAGGAATCAAGATCTAGATCTATTCTAGAGACGAGCATTTTTCTTCCGCTACTAAACAGTCATGTTTATACGTGACATGAAAAGCTGGTCGCCGACCTCTTGTGTTGTATGGATAAGCGATGCATACTTTAACGTGAAGCCGGTATCCAGGCGCTTGTCGATTCGGACCCTGGACAATTCGAACCTTTGACAATTTCAGCCTTTAACAACGTTTTGGATTGACCTATCAAGGGTTAAGTTGTACTCCGCTACATAACTACTTTCAAATCTCAATATAACTGCACATGTTCATACTTGATACCATTTAAGATTAAAATGTATAATTTATTCCATTCTCACCCTGCAGCCAGACGCTTGTCTGCTAACGATGTTGCCTGTTTCATTGAAAATGTACGAATATGGGGCTGTCCGCGTGATTTTCGGGCCTTCTTAGTTTCGCTTCAAATTTGGTGAAACTATTGGCCGAGTGTCAAACAACTTGGATCAGGATCAGACGTTAATCGGCGTCTGATCCGGATCCAAACAGTTTGAAAGCATAACTGTAGTCGCGACTAGCATGACAAGGGTTTATATATTTATAATGTGCTCTCATCCTTGTAATAGTTTTGTTTATGTATATTAACCCCTTCACTGTCGGTAGCAATTATGTGCATGCGCAATATTTCGTCCGCTTCATTTTTAAACTTCACAAAAGAACTTATTTTTTGGCAAAAAATGGCGGAGTGTTATCCGGATCCGGATGAAAAGCCTTAATATTTTTCCAAACGCATATTTGATGGCCTGAAATATGTCAACATCATTGTTTCTCACGTTTCTCACATCGTCAGTTTTCTTCCAAAACCTCGTATGTTCCATGATAGCAAATAGGCACCTACGTGCTTTTGCAAATAGTAATCGACTTATCGTCGAAAAACACGTAGCTGCTACTTTTGCAGATTGCATTAAGGTGACGTTTGGAGAAATCGTTGCTTTTCTTCTAAAACCACGTATGTGCCATTTTTGAAAAATGGCACATACGTGTATTTAAAAGACAGCCGATGATATTCTTATAAGTTAAGCCACCGGCTGGCATAAAGATCCCTTACGTCATTGCAAAATGTGTAGACCCAGATCGGCCGCTACGTTTTTTTTAAGAAAATTGTACGATTGGCGTCTGCATTGTTTGGTACTTGTTACATGAATTTGTATTTTGATTATAAAACATGCAAACCGTGTAGATACCGATCCGACACAGCGATTCAACGCGTAGTCGGATCTGGATGTACACTGTTTAGAATAGTGTAAGGCCCCTTTCCCAGCCCGCGATCAGAACTAATTGTCATATCACAAACGGTAGCCTCCTTACTTTGACCAAAACAGTTGGCACGTGGCACTTTCAAATATAAATATAAACATAACCTGTACTTCTGTCTGCCATCCAGTGTAAATATGACACTTTGCACAGATAAAGGGGCTTCTTTAAGCAAAAGCTTCTGACTGATGATTCCGAGCATCAGGCATAAAAGTGAGTCGATTGAACGCTGGGATATAGCTACTTAACCCCTTCACATCCGGAAACAATTCTGCGCATGTGCACTGTCTCGTCTTCTTCCTTTTAAACTTCACAGATTAACTTCTTTTTTTAGCAAAGGTATTGGCCGAGTGTCAAACAGCTTGCATCCGGATGAAACGCCGAGTAACTCAGTGTCTCATCCGGATCTTAGCTGTTCGCATATGGGACTATGGTTCGGGGTAGGCAGTGAAGGGGTTACTTGACTGTTATTGAACGTAATGCGATATCAACGCATTTCCCAGCACCTTTATCTTTGTTGTTTACTTGTAAAATATTATTAATATCGAGCCATTTTGACAAATACGCCTTATTCCAGTAGACCATAATACATTGCTGTTATGGTGAATTCCGGTTTCAGGGCCCAAGAGAGCGTGCGTATTCAATATTCATATATTCATACCTATGGAGTGAACACTCATTAGAATCGTCTTGAAAAGACGATTCCAATGAGTGATCCCTACATAGGGTTTGGTAAAGAAACTGTTAACATACGCGAGCGTAAACCGGAACTTACTATGCCGCAAAACAGTGTGGTCTACTGGAAAGTCAAGTATAACACGTAAGCCCTTTTAGCACAACACCCACGATATCCTTATGATCCCGGATGAAACACATCTGATTGCCGATTGGAAGTCTGCTATGTGTAGTTTCAAACTTTTTCAAAAGAAATATTAACATTTGAGTTTCAAAAAGCATCGGTCCTGGTCAGACGCCGAGTTTATCGACGTATGACCTGGATTCAAGCTGTTTGTAAATGCCAATTCCGGTTACTCTTTTTTACCTTATAAAAACGCAAAGCATATGAGGGTTTGTCGGTATCGAATAATCTACCGATCATTCTGGTTTTTCTACATCTCCATAGCTGTGATGTAATATTCAAATATGCAATGGCCCTATATAACCCTTTCCTACATACAAACGCCTTAAAGCGTCTCCTTGTCTATTGAAGTCATTGTAGGCAATGAAGCATTTACTCCTAAAATGATCTCAATACAATTCAAAATTGGCAATATTTGTTTTGCCCAGGTTTTCTTTTTTTCTTAAAGAAAACCCGGACAAGTCTAAAGATAGCTTGTGGAGGAAAGAGAAATGTTTGACCGTCTCCTATAGTGTTACGAAGTCAGGTCGGTTCAGCTTAGTCGAATTGTAGATGAAAATCAAACTTTGGCATTATAAATGTGGTTCAGAACATGAGTTTAATTATCATCGGAAGTAGACATTACCACGAGATTGGCATGGATGCTCGGTGTGTTTTGGGTGCGGTGTGGTTAGAACTCAAACCCATTAAAAAAACAGTAAAAACGTTTTTTATTAAGAGTTTAAACTTTAAACTTACATCGTTACGTCACAGCTATGAGTTGAAATGAGTTGGTTGAAAAAAACAAACAGACACAGAACAGCCACCATGTCTGCGACGTAGCGTCTGATCGTGTTCCACTCATCGGAGAAATATTATTGATGTCCTTTACCACTCCGAATAATTGCTTTGTCATGAATAGTGAATATTTACAAGACGATCAACTGATCTTGCTCTACCCTGTGTGAATGCCGTAAGACAATCGTGTTCACTTATTCTTACTACATATATGTCCAGGCTTTGAATTCACCAACACAATCTCAGACTCAATTTCTAACAATAATCTCCAACCCTGTTTGTTTGGCACCCAGCTTCTACCATTCTAGTAGAAGCTGAGCGCCAAACAAAAGGATTAGATGTTTCGAGTCTGAGAATAGGTTGAGGAAACAAAGTCTGATTCATAAGTAGCGTTGTAAGTATCATCTTGTCTTCTGCGAATGCTTTAAAAAGTACACATATAAAAGCATTTATATCATATCAACAAGTAGTGTCATTGCGTGACCATGTATGCCAATGCGGTCCATTTTTGGCCGCGCATTGCGCCTTCACGCTTCGCTCCGCTGCGTAGAACTGAAATGGAACGCCTAGCCACGACGCATTGCGTGGCAAAATTCGTGCCAGTGTCAAGGGTGGAATTACTTAGACGGTATCAAAAAAGCAACGAACGACCTATGGATTGTTTCATATTTTAATTCCGATTATATCATAAATACGACTTTTAATGAATACACATTTACTACAGAGTTAATGTAAATAATGAATGAAACGAGTATCTAGCGATAATGGAAACACCATATCAAAATGAGTTTGAAAACATTGTGGACAACGGAGCAGTTTCTCATTAAGAGCAAATGCTCAATTCCCCACCATGTATTCAATCGCCATCTGCTACAGACACGTTAAAGGGCGTATTATGAGCTAATGCTCCATTCCCACACTGTTTTCAATCACCCTCGGCTACAGAGCGTCAGAGGGCGTATTATGAGCTAATGCTCCATTCCCACACTGTTTTCAATCACCATCTGCTACAGAGCGTCAGACGGCGTAATATGAGCTAATTCTCCACAATGTTTTCATACTCGGATTACTCGAATTATGCATTGTTTTATATTGAACTGTTATTATGCGAATGAAGAAGGGTCATTGTTTGCGGCTGTGGTCATCGGCAAATAACGGTCCATCTTTGTATTTGTATAACGACAGTTCAGTAATACCAGACAATATATATCCATTTACTATAATACATAAATTTCATACGAACTAGTAACATGTGCATGTATCAAAAGGGACAATATGACGACTCTCACATGAACTTGCCTTTTCCTGACATATCATTGTTTAACAAGTTTTAACAACTGATAACATAATACATACTATCGGAAAGCAATTTGTATAATCATCGGGTATACAACATCATACAGACTGGTACGTAAATCCCCACTAAAAGTATATCAACCAGACTGGCCGCGCCTTCCTATTAAACACGAAACTTTGTGCAGCGGATGGTCTGGCCAGGCTTTCACTATACCATTTGAACAGAGATCTTGCTCAAACTCAACATTTCAACATTGGATTTCTCATTCAATTTTGTTGCCACTGCACTAAACTGTTGACTGTCAGTGGAACATCGACAATCGACTTATCAGAAAATCGACTTAACCGAGTTCGAGCTTTCGATGTTTTACTGTATGTAGTTTTAGAAGAAAATCGGCAACATATGAAAACTTATGTAGAGTTTTAAAACCCCGAAAAAGTTGTACGTGTATAGTACGGTGGCACTGGCCACGAGATTGTTAGTCGTGACCACGAGATAGAAAGTCGTGACCACGATACATTTTAAGTCTTGTCCACGAGATAATACTGTCGTTGGCACGAGCTACTAAGAGTAAACCAAAACCATCAGTGCCTACGTAATATTGGGCAGACTATATACAGAAACTGTATTTACAACACATATCAGATATATAAATCCCGCTGTACCATTTCAACCTTGAGACAAATCAAACAATATACACCCAGGCGAAACTTGGCTGATCAGGCTCTATGGTCTATATTGTTTGCCAATCAACAGGTCAATAGCCATGATATACTAAGAGCACATTAAAACCTACAGTGCCTACGTAGTATAGGGCACACAATATAAAGCATGTGTATTTACAACTACAAATAAAATATATGAGCCCGCTGTAAGATTTCCATCCTTAATGACAAATCAAACAATGTACACCCAGGCGAAACCGGTCTGATCAGGCTCTATAGTCTATATTGTTTACCAATCAACAGAGTCAATAGCCATGCTATACCAAGAGCACATGAAAACCTACAGTGCCTACGTAGTATAGGGCACACAATATAAAGCAATTGTATTTACAACTACAAATAAAATATATGAGCCCGCTGTACGATTTCCATCCTTAATGACAAATCAAACAATGTACACCCAGGCGAAACCGGTCTGATCAGGCTCTATATTGTTTGCCAATAAGCAGAGTCAATAGCCGTGATATACTTAGAGCATATTTAAACCTACAGTACCTACGTAGTATAGGACACACTATATAAAGCATTTGTATTTACATCAACCAATGTACACCCACACAAAACCCGTCTGATCAGGCTCTGTATTGTTTGCTAATCAGCAGAGGCAAAAGCCGTGATATACTTAGAGCACATTAAAACCTACAGTGCCTACGTAGTATAGGACACACTATATAAAGCATGTGTATTTACATCAACCAATGTAGACCCACACAAAACCCGTCTGATCAGGCTCTGTATTGTTTGCTAATCATCAGAGCCAAAAGCCTTTTGTCTTCTTTCACTTTGAACAATATGTGCAATCAACAAACACAATTTGCAACATGCGATTAAGGTCTACACGGTTTGGAATATCTTAAGGTTGGAATATTACAGCAAAGCGTCCAACTACCTGTGGAATTGAAAAAACAACTTTACCGTCTAACACGAGCGGCATTTCATATTTCACACTACATCGAAATCACTTTATATTCTAAACTTTCCTAACAATCGCACAAGTCACTGTAAAATAACAGGGACAACACGTTTACATCCATATCAGTCGCCGCATCTCCATTACGGCGTCTGATCAGGGTCTACCCATTTTGAACTCGTCAGAATCAATAATGCCTTGCTCTCAATTAATAAGTGGAGAAAACGGTATTCTTCACCGTTTCAGCGCTAACGTTACGCAAACGAAACGCACATAATACATAGCTACAGATAAGCATGAGTAAATGATACACGTTTGACAAAATTTTCTATATTTCTTCACCAAACCCTTTGAAGTGACCACTCGTTAGAATCGTCTTACAAAGTGGTCACTAATTGGGAGTTTAGCATTTAAAATACGCATCTTATCTTGGACCCTGCACAAAATAAGAAAACATGACTATTGTGTGGCTTTGTTTTAAAACAAAGGTTATTACTATAAACATCAAACAGTCCTGGTCCAGATCAGACACCGAGTAACTCTGTTCTAATACGGATCCAAGCTGTTTGACACTTAGACAACAGTTCCACCAACTTTCATCAGAATCGAACGAGGTTCAGACCTCGGCGTCTGGTGCGGCTTCAAACTGGTTGACATTCATAGTAATAAAATATTTTGAAAACAGGAAACTTGCATCATTTGATATTTTCGTTTAAAGGTTAAAGAATAGCGTTGCTTCCACTGTTTCCTGCCATACAAACATGTTTTGATAATTTAGTGCACTTTAACAGCACAAAAACGCCAACACTTGGCAATAAAGTTTCGAAATTTTGACCGATACATACAATACATATAATTATCCAAATAGTTTAGATCCAGACAGAATGCAAGCAAAGTTACTATTTTCTAACAGCTCCGGTGTAACAGGACAAAGTCTACCCCTACATTGTAGAACAAAGTATACCCTGGGTTAAATATCCTAGTATGTTTATACGCTGGGGTATATAGTCTTTCCAAGGAGAGAATATGACCCGCGTATAAACTATCCGAAGACAGAATATTCCAACGGGTATATTAGTCACACTGTGAACCCTTTCGCCGCCAAATTTAATTTTTTCTGTTGTATCTGGTTTTGGAAAAACAAATAACGAAACAAATATGAGAAATAATTCAATAAACTTTGGCTTTTCCGAAACCCTATTATTCCTACCGAATTGTGTTCCGAAAAAATGAAGTCCTTGATCAAACGCCGCCTTCTAAGGCGGCGTTTGATCTGGGTCTTCACTTGTTGGCAGTGTCAATTTGAGTCGGCTATGGCGGTGAAAGGTTTAAACACCTGTCGTCGGTTGTACATTCGGATTCTTAAATGGAGAAGCCTACATATCTGTCATTTCAAGTAGTGTTGTGACACAAAGCCAAATTAAGAGATTTCCAAAATAGTTCACAACTCGAGCTAACCGCAGTATGAACTTATTATCAAAAGAGTCTAGTATAAAATGATTTTGAAAAATATTATCAAAGCGCAGAAAGGATTATCAACATGAAGCCATAATGACCGGCTTAAAAACTCGTTGCCTGTGATTTGACTGGTAAACATTTTAATACATGTAGCTGTAAGCGTTCTCTGTACAGTGAGAGAAATGCTATTCTTTACCATCTAACGCGTTAGACACAGGCTGCTCAAGACTGTTTGGCACTTATTTAAATAAAATCTTCACAACATGGCCAGACAATTGTCACTTGTCCATATATTGTTTGAATTCATGTTGCGTTACGTTAGCTTTGCACGGTAAAGAATAGCGTTACACATATCGCGTGAATGCCCTGTGCATAAATAGTATTCCTGATACAAGTATTTAAGGATATACAACATGTTGGGATCCATATCATTACCAGGTTTGAATCTTTCCATCTAACCAGCAGCGCATACGCCTTATTCCAGTAGACCATAATGCATTGCGGTTATGGTGTATTCCTGTTACAGGGCCCCAGATAACGTGTACGTTTTCAAAATTGTTATATTCTTATTTTTCTTCACCAAACCCTATGGAGTGACCACTCTTGAAAAGACGATTCAAATGAGTGGTCACTCAATAGGGTTTGGTGAAGAAACTATTGTTGACATACGCGAAAGCAAACCGGAACTCACTATGCCGGAAAGCATTGTGGTCTACTGGAAAGACGAGTATGCTTCACACGGCTAAATCCATTTCTACAATTCTCAGTCAACCTGGTAGACCAAAACAGATTGTAATGATAATAGTGTAGACCTAGATCAGATGAGCCATGTAAGGGCAATTTGATATTTTTTGTTGTTTTTTGTACAAAGACGTGTTGGTAGACTGGCCCAATTATCGGGGTATAAAAGTAATTTACCTAATTAAGGGTGGAAAGATTTAAACTATGGGAAATTAAAAATTGTCGAATAGCACACACACTGGAAACTAAATTCACACTGGGTTATTCGGCGTCTGGTGTATATCCAAGTTGTTCACACGTGCTCGGAAGCATTAAGAACAAAATGACTGTCGGACAAAATTAACAATTTAAGTTTGTTTGAAAATCAGATGTCACGTGGTTTAATTCTGGTATCGTGTTACGTAGTATATGTACAAAACAATTTTCAAATATGTATCAAACAACTTGGATCATGATCAGACGCCGATTGACTCGGCGTCTGATCTGGATCCAATTTGTTTGCAAAAATGATTTGTTTTTTTGTTCAGCCTGGTAAGAGTTACTGCAATGAAAGCTGGTAAACTTTAACTATGTCGTTGCGCCACATCCCTATAAACAGTATGTTTGTATCCTGACAATGGCTTACAGAATACACACCACTGTCCAAACCGTGAGCCTGTGTCAGAATCACCTTGACCTTCTTACAGTCCGCCGTTATCATGTGAACATTTTTACTGTGATAGCCACAAACGTAAATGTTTCCATGGTGGTCTGTACACACTTTCTGTGGACTCTTCAGCTCCACGTCCGTGTACACAGACGTCACCATGCCGTCACGTGTTAGACTGGTCACTGAATGGCGGGTTTCGTCAGATACGTACACGGTCTTACCGTCCCTACTGGCACACACGTGGTACGGCGTATCAAACAGTTTACTTCTGCCACTGTCTTGCTTTATTGTTTTTATCACATTACCACGGAGGTCAATGATCTCCAGACGCGCATCATCATCATACGTTACCAACAGTCTGTCATTGCTGTACGCTATACCATAACAGTTCCCACGCATGGTTAACTCTCTTTCTATAGCTAACTTGTCTCCCACTCTGAGTAGTAGGATCTTCTTGTCATATGGGAGTGTTACAGCTGCCTGGGTTGGACTGATCGCTGTGACATCCCGAGGATCAGAAGAAACCTTTAACTCGCTTATTACAGTGTTGGAGCTGCTGTCCACTAGTTTAACTTTGCCACCATGGTTCCAGTCTGTAATAATCACTCTGTTTTTGGAAAAGACTGCTGAACCTGTTATATAGCAGTTGTTAGACTGACCTGGTGACCTAACATTGATCTCGTCAAACTTTGTCGCTTTCGTATTGCTGGGCTCATCACTTGAGCCTGGGTTTATTTGCCTGGCACCTTCATCCTGATATATGATCTTCCCCAGAATATCCGGTGTTTTGAGATAGCGCTTAAGCTCGGCGTTGGGTTCAAACGAAAACGTTTTCACGACGTTTTTCCTCTCGGCATTGGTCAAACTCTCTTGCAAACTAATGACGTCTTTTACTGCTTCTTTCATTTTAATGTAGAGCTGACAAACCCGTTTAGAGGAGAAAAGACTCTCGACTTCTGAATTAACGACTTCTATCCTCTGAGACAGGGCGCTGAATTCTTTGGTTAGATTTTCCATTTGTTCTTCGCCATCGGAGCAGAGCTTCTCTGCTAATTTCACAAAGTTGCTTTCAATTTCTTCCAAGATCAAAACGGCGTCCTCTTTGACTTGTCTCACAACGCACACGGCATCTGAACAGCACCCTCGTATTAAAGTTTTGTTATCACGTGACAGTTTCAGCATGTCTTCGGATTTTGTCATCATAGATTTCAACTTCAGTATAAAGCTTTTGTACTCTTGACTTTCCATAATATTTTCTGATTCCTCCAGGATACTCTCCACATCCGGGCAACTCCTGTGCTCAGTAACGAAGCACGTGCTGCACCCAAACACCTCATGAGACTTACAATAAAACTTAACAATTTCCTCAGTGTGTGATTTACACATCGTGCTGATCATTTTACTAACTCTGTCAGAAGGAAAGGGTGTGTCCTTTGGCATATTGGACTTATCCACTAAAACATGGTGACGTGACAATCTTGTCTTTTTGTGACCATGGTAACACTCCTCACACAGGTATTCCTTACAGTTTGAACAGTAACCATTGGCCTCTAGCTGTTTACCATCGTCCGCACATAATTCACAGTAGAAATCATAGATAAACTCTGATCCTGAGCTATGCGAAATGTGTCCTCCTTCAGCCATGGTTGAGAATGGCCAACCGACTAAGTACATGTGCCTGTAACCACGGGAAATATGCCGCTATCTATAAATAAGCGATACGCTTAAGATCATATGATACTGCAGTATTTACAGTGTATATATATATGTTTAAAAACACTTGTTGATCATGTTAATCGACAAATATAACTTGCAAAACTGAATCCAGATGAGACGCCGAGTTACTCGGCGACTAACCAGGATCCAAACTTTTCTTATTTGCACCGCGTGCTAACGATTTACATAGTGTTTGTATACAAGGCCGTACAAGCTGTAACATGTATAGTTTAATCACACCATATTTTCATAGTTGTATCTGAACCCTTTCCACTATCCAGGCGCCTTTTAGAGCCTCTGTTTTGAGTGGCTCTTAAACACATAGTAGAAGATGACACATTTGATCGCTAAGACGAATGCTCAATTTACTACAATGCTTTCAATTCAATAAAAAACGCATTTTTTTTTTAACACATTTTGTATCATTTTATTTCAATGTGGATACGTTTAAAAAAACCTTGTACAGGAACGGGTTAATCTCCCGTTATTATGTCAAATACACGCCAACCCATAAACAGGGTACGTGTATACAGAACAGCCAATTGATCTTATTTACTCCAATGAACCGTATAAGGTCGCATGCAAATAGTGTTGACCCAGATGTAAGGTTCTCACAGTGCTGCGAGATTCGGCATTTATTTGTATTCATTGGTTTTGGCAATCTTTTCCATTATCTCGTACAAATACCTGGCTTAAATTGCATGGAAAAGGTGAAAACGAAAGTAGATTACAAGTAAACGTGCATTTATATGTAAAGATAAAGTCAAGACGCAGACGACAAATTAAACAGAAAACCTGTGTCTTACCGTTGAGAAAGTGCTTTTCTTAACCACCTAACGCGTTACACAATGAGCTCTGTCAACCTGTATCAACGGCTTGGAGCCAGATCAGATGCCGATAAACACGGTGCCTGATCCGGCTCCAAACTGATGACACTAACCCTTTCACCGCTTAAGGCGACTGAAGTCGACATTGCAAATTAGTGAAGTTCCTGATCTGGGACTTCACTCTTTTGCAATAATGTTTTCTCCGATTATTAGGGTTTCTGATGTTTATTTTGTTAAAAAATTGATCCAAAATCAGTTATAACCGACAATATTAAATTTGGCGGCGAAAGGGCTATTAGTACCAAAACCTTCAAAACAGATCACAAATAGGTCATTGTTCCATATTCTTTGCATTGAGTTTTCGTTGGTTTAGCGTTAATACGGCAAAGAATACCCTTCCGCCCACTGCTTTCCTTTAATCAGTTGTCACGCCAATGCTAGACATACGTGGTCACGTGCATACCAGGGATCAAATCCAGATCAGACGCCGAATTGTTCCAGTGTAGCAATAGAAAAAAAACAGCAGATCACATTTTATTAAAGAGAAATTACGAGTCTCTGTCCATTCCTGAGAAATAATGGAGACAAGGTCCGTCTGGTCTTCATTACTTTTCAGGAATGGACAGATACGAGGACATTAACTCTTTCACCGCCACAGTCGCCTAAATGCGCCATTGAAAATAGTGCAGTCCCAGATCTGACGCCGCCTT
>JAULCE010075880.1:0-13007 GCA_032359355.1 Macoma nasuta | reverse complement strand
TCCTGTCCTCCACAATCTTGTTTTAGACATATTCACAAGTCAATAATGTGATTTGATATATAAAACCAGGAAAAAGAAATAAATTATGTTTTAATTCTATTAAAATCGTTGTAGAAAATGGGGCGTTTGATCGTTACGAGTAAATGCTCCGTTTCCTACAATGTTTACAATACCATCAATTATCGAGGCGTTAAATGAAACATTTATGCTTTTTATCAGATCTTTCATTTTAGGATACCTTTAGAATAGCATATGCAGTAAAGGGTTAAATTAACAATGGTGTTGTACATTTTCCCTAGGACAATCCGATTGAATCCAATGAAATCCCTTCACTGCTCACCCTGAACCATAGAGTCATATGCATATGGATTAGATCTTTAAGATACGCCGAGTCACTTGGCGTCTCATCCGGATCCAAGCTGTTTGACATTGACTCTGACAATAGTTTTGCCAAACAATTTAGTTAATCTCTGAAGTTTGAAAAGGAAGCAAATTCGGGAGTTAAAAATAAAACAGTTGAGTGAATAAACATGTTGATCATCTAATTTGTTATTCAGCAAACCCCCATTGAACAAAACACCAAAAATAATTACTCTTAGGTCTGTGTTGCTAATCAGATATATGTAATTACCCTTAACTAAAAGTCATTTATTCATTTAATTGTTGTTAGACATTCAGATTACAGTGGTTTAGCCGAGGTTGTTTTAATTAAAAGTATACCAAGAATGATAAAAATATGACACTTAAATCTCAGTCTGCAGACAAATTATTTAGAAACCAAAATACGCCCCAGGTGCATGCATTACCTTTCCATAAAACACGGCGATTAGGAAGGTAGGTATGTAGTTAATCTCAAACGAAATGCAACTGAAATCCTGCAACTAGATATGGACAAACTTGTTGTTCTTCCAATTGCAAAAATTGGCTCTGACATATAAGACGATACCAAAATTATGTGAGGAAATATGAGTGCAAGTTATTGTTCAAAGTGCACGCTAGCTTTTTATCAATGACTCTTCTTGGAAAATTTCAAATGGGTGGTCGTAGCCTATTGTATCATTCGAGCTTAACCCTTGTCACGCTTATCACGATTATTGGACGCGATGGAACTTTTTTGTAAAACAGCTCGGAATCGGATCAGACGCCGGGGATCTCGGCGTCTGATCCGACTCGTAGCTGTTTGACATCCAGGCAACAGGTTCGTGGTTTTTAAATTGCTGCAGACCAGAGTAAGAGCAGGCGACAATTGTTCGTAGCGGGATAAGGATTCGGGTAAATTGAACTAATTAAACTTATCCCATCAACTCGATGTTCGACTTAACTCTAAAATTTTGGAGCCGTATTCATAAAGCTCCTTAGAAAAATCTCAAACTTAAATGAATATATCAAATGCAGATTTCTCCATTTTACCCACTATTCAATAAAACTTTGCATGCTTGTGAAAACGTAGTTTTTCACAATCATGAAAATTTTCATTGAAGTATATTTGAAAAAAATGTAAATTTGCATTTGAATTTTTCACTTAAGTTTGAGATTTTCCTTAGGAGCTTTATGAATACGGCTCCAGACTTTCAAAGGACTTAGAGTATGAACATATGGTTGTGGATAAAATACTTTCCTCGACAAATTTAAAAGTGTCGGTTGTAACCGGTTTGTGATCAAGTATGATCAAGTATGAGAACGACGTGGTGCGATACAGTACTTAAACAAATTTCAGTCGAACGTCGATAGGTCAAGCTCGAATTGCTCGAATTTATGTTGTCAAACAAATTATATATGGACAAAAACATAAAGGTTTATTTGGTATTAGCACATATATTAATTGCAGGGACTAGTTTGATAAGTTTCAATTACCGGAAGTTCGACTGAAATTCAAACTTCCGGTAATTAAGGCTTATCAAAATAGTCCCTGCAACCTCGAGCCAACACAGTTTGACTGTTAATGCACATGTTTGCGGCTTTTGCATCAATAGTTCCCTTCAACTTCAACAGGTACAAAAATCAACTCTGTGTATTTGGTTCTATTTCAATTTAATCGAGTTTTAGATAACGAGTTTCAAACATATCTATTGTATAGAGCCTACTGTTACGTTCCATAATATCCTGAGTAATCGATGTTTTGAAAAATAGTCCGTTAGTCTTTTTTAATATGAGACTCTAGTACGTAATCAGATACATACAATGACGGAAGCCATTCGGTCACTGATAATCGGAGTCAAACTTAGCCACGAACTCGTGTAGTAATGCTATTTGACCATCCCCAGTCATTCCAATATAATACACATGGGAGAATTACAAGATACCCGTGATACGTCTTGTTACCTTAACCCTTTACTGCTTGCTATTTTAGACTTATCCACATGTAACGCATCTGATAAAAAGAAAACATGAACAAAGAAGGTCAAAGGAAAATGTCAGTTTTAATAAAAAAAAATTAATGGAAAATAAGCATCTGTTCGTCACGAGTAAATACTCTATTTTCTACATTGTTTACAATAAACGTCGGTTACAGAACGAAAACAAAAATAGTCTATGGAGTAGACTTGCATCTTGTACATGGGCAACTAACTGCAGCATGAGGTCGTAACTTAAGCAGTGCAGGGGGGACGGTAACTAACACGTATAAAGTTGAGACTTTTCTCAGAATGCTATTGCCAGTGCAACACGATACGGCTGTTAGTTAAACTAAACTAAGCCAAGTCTCACCGACAACAAAACGGTTTTTTAGGAAGCATTAAAGTCGTTAGACAAATCCGACTTTGAAAAAGGAAATTGAGCACAATCTCAATAATGTCGGGGAAATTACCCGGGCCATTCGAACTATAAAAAAGTCCCGAATTTTGCCATGCTTCCACAAAGCAAAAACATGGCATCGCTCAGTTGATAGTTTCGACAAAAGCATGGTATCGAAGTTCGACCTATAAACTCGGTTCGTTCGGTTTAGTTGAAAACACACATGTTAAATGTTTTTACATGCCTAACAGTGAATTAAAGTTATTTCTTAAGGAACGAAAATCATATCTTTTCACTGCTGGCAGTAAAATAATAACGTTTTGACAGTAAAATTATAACTTTTGTTTTTTGGAGTGTATTTTTTTTTAATTTTATTTTTTTACTCACTGTTTACTAAAGCCCTCGAGATTTAATAATTACGCATATGAACTCCAAACCATGAATTACCAGACGATCAACAAAGGTAGAATATTTATTATTTCTTAAAAGTAAAACAATATAGATCCATATGAGCCTTCTGAGCAGGGTTTTCTTGTTTAACTGTTTACAGTATCTTTTGTGAAATTATGTTTTTTGAATCAAATACTTGTGAACTTCTTTACAACGATTGACATCACAGTCACAAAAGAACGGTGCTAAATGAAAGCATCCGTCAACATAACCCCACATTTTTAAAGTAGTTACAATGTCGGAGATGTTAATGAATTGCATTAATCAGTTTGAAAACACATGGAAGTCGGACAGTCCACAGTTATGGTGGTAAATAACATGTCAATGTTTTGTTCGAGAAGAAAAAACAGAAACTCGTCTGCAAATTTAATTACAATAATTAAGGTTTGATTAAAACATGCGTGTGCAATTGAATTTCAGCTAATGACTGTTTTTTTTGTTTTTGTTTGGATTGTTGGGAACACAGTTCTAAATACTTTGCAATTTCAATCGCACCACATCATCGCGGTGTCTGACCAGGGACTGCACTCTTTGCAAATTTGACTTTGAGTCGTCTATGGCGGTGACAGAGTTAAAATAGTGTTACAAGCACTCATGTGCCCGCTCCATGTAAGAAGCTGTTTTAATATTCATTAAAGCCGTAAAAAGCAAGCTGGAGGTGGCACTAGAAGTTAAAGACTGACTAAAATGAGTTTTAAATAATGATTTACAACGATCCAGACAGAGCATATTCCGATAAATTGTTTCGTAAACCTAATCATTTGTGAACGCTTTAAAGTGTCATTACGAGTTCTGTAAATACGTATTTTATTTGCATTTTGAGAAAATATGCACCTGAATTTGTTGACTGGTAGACCATCATGGGCTTCCGTTTTGTTCTCTAGTGAAATGTAATCTACCATTGAAGTTAATTTTAACCAACACTTTAATCGCTGTGCCAGAATTGAATGCATGCATGTTGAAACAATTAGACCGATGCAGTATTCAGAGTTTGTTTCAACAATAAAGAACGCAGGCCTTCGTACCAGTTGATCCCAATTGGTTCATTGCTTCAAAATTGAAAAGAAACATTTTGAGCGATTGCCAACTCTGCTCTGTTCCGTTGTTGAGATTTACAAACAAACGCCCCAGGTGTGCAACACTGTGGTAGTTGTTTAACTCCAGTATGGAGCAATATAATACCAGTATAGTAATTATTATAACCCTTCATCTACATAAGCGCTTTACAGCGCCTCTCGGTTGATGACTTTTGAAAACACTGTTGGAAATTGGGCATTTTTTAACGCTCGAATGGGTACAAAGTAATCCATAATTATCTTGCAGTTTTAATCCGATGTTGCATTATAACGTGAAGTTCAGAAAAACAGAAAAAAAATCCATATGAATTTGCCCATTACCACTATCTCTCTCTACGGTGTTATAGATTCGTCCAAAGTCAAAGTGTTCGCGCCATGATAAACAGGTGTGCTACATAGAATAGTTTATTCCCATGTATTGTTTCTACCAACTAATTTTCAGATTTGAAATTCCAAAAAATGAGCTATTTTGTTTTATTTGGCGCACAGCTGTAACCATTCGGGTAGAAGCAGGGCGCCAAATAAAAATGTTAGAGATTATGTTTGAGATTTGAGTCTGAAAATGAACTAATGGGTACTAGGGTATGGCTCCAGATAAGAATGCGCTCGGAAAAAGTTGATTAATAAATTTCTATTTCACTCCTTTAGTCCGGATGTGTGACAATTCGTCGCGCTCGTCTTTTAACGACAAGTACACAGAATATTGAGCTTAGTAATGAAATAAGGATGTTAGTAATTTAATTTTACATTTAAAGATCTGTCTGATGAAAGAAAATAATATCCTGATCGTAGGCAAGTTATCGGTATTGACTACCGCACCAAACGTGTAACAGCAGCCAATATATATGCATACTTAGCATATCCCTTTCCTCCACCAGCTTATCCACAAGGCAATAATGTGATTGAATATACAAAAACCAGGAAAAAGAAATAAAACATGTTTAATTGTGTCACAATCATTTTAGAAAATTGGGCGTTTGCTCGTTAGGAGCAATTTCATGCTTCGTTTCCTACAATGTTTACAATACCATCATTTAAAATAGCATGTGTAGTAAAGGTGTAAATTAACAGTGGTATTGTACATTTTCCCTAGGACAATCCGATTGAATCCAATGCAAAACTCTTAACCCCTTCACTGCTCACCCCAAACAAAAGAGTCATATACAAACAGCTTAAATCTTTATGATACGCCAAGTCACTTCACGTCTCATCCGGATCCAGGCTGTCTAACACTGACTCGGGCAATATTTTTGCAAAAACAAATAAGTTAATATCTGAAATTTGAAAAGGAAGCAACGACATATTGCACATGCGCATAATTACCCCCCGGAAGTTAAGGGGTAAATAGGCACACACTGTACTCGTCACACTTCAATACACATGCCGAAAAGTAGTTAAGAAATCAATAAGTGGACTCTTTGACCTGGTGTCGAGTAAAAGAACGAATTAGGGTCATGCTAAGTTTTCCCTTCTCAAAATGAGATTGTTCTTATGCTCAAATTTCAACGTTATATGCCGCACTTGATTTCATTGCAACTGTACTAAATTGTGAAAAATAATCCCATGAAGCTAAATCTTTAAGTGCAAACACACCTGTGTCAAATTCGGGAGTAGAAAATAAAACAAATTTGAGTGCATAGACATGCTGATCATCTAATTTGTTATTCAGCAAACCCCCATTGAACAAAACACCAAAACTAATTACTCTTAAGTCTGTGTTGCTAATGAGATGTAAGTAATTACCATAATCTAAAACTCATATATTCATTTAATTTTTTCTTAGACATTCAGATTACAGTGGCTCAGCCGAGGTTGTTTTGCTTAAAAGTATATCAAGAATGATAAAAATTTGACATTAAAATCTCAGTCTGCAGACTTATTATTTAGAAACCAAAATACGCACCAGGTGCATGCATTACCTGTCCATAAAACACGGCGACTAGGAAGGTAGGTATGTAGTTAATCTAAAAAGTAATGCAACAGAAATCCTGCTAGACTAGATACGGACGAACTTATTGTTGTCCGAATTGCGAAAGTTGTATCTAATATATATAAGACGATACCAAAGGAATGTGTGGAAATACAGTCAAACTTCATTGGCTCAAAGTCGCAGGGACTATTTTGATAAGCCTTAATTACCGTAAGTTCGAATTTCATTTGAACTTCCGGTATTTGAGACATATCAAAATAGTCCCTGCAACAATTATATGTGCTTACACAACACAACCTTGATGTGTTAGTCAATAAATAATATGTTAAACAAGCATAAACTTGAGCATACCAATCTCGACCTATCGAAGTTCGACTTTATGAGTGCGAGTTAATGTTGAAAATGTAAGCTAGCTAATTATCCATGACTCTTCTAAGAACATTTGAAATAGGCGGTCGTAGCCTATTGTATCATTCGAGCTTAACCCTTATCACGATTATTGGACGAGATGGAACTTTTTGTGAAAGAGCTAGGGTTCGGATCAGACGCTGAGTTACTCGGTGTCCGATCCGATTCCTAGCTGTTTGACATCTAGAACAATAGGTTCGTGGTTTTAAAATTGCCGCAGACGAGAATAAGAGCAGGCGACAATTTTTCGTAGCGGGATAAGGGTTCGGGTAACTTTAACTAATTAAACTTGTCCCATCAACTCGAAGTTCGACTTAATTCTAAACTTCAAGGGCCGTAATAATAAAGCTTCTTAGGAAAATCTCAAACTTAAGTGAAAGTTTCAAAATGCAAATTTCTCTATTTTTACCCACAATACTTGAATGAAACTTTGCATGCAAGTAAGTACTGTTTTCTGGCTACTAAATGAGTACTCGAGTAAGTAAAAGCAATCATTTGAAATAAGTTGTACCCTAACCAATATTAATAATTTTCTCTATAATATTCTAAATAGTTAGATGGAGATTTATATTGCCAGATATGACCTGTCGACAATGTTTGAATATAGCTCTCACATCTCCGACTGCATTGTTAGGAATTGTATAGTGTTTCTGATAAGACTGATATATTCAAGTATAGGTTCACCGTGATCACTTGCGCAAGCTACTTTGCTAGCTTGATTTAGCTAAACAACACCTTTAGATTATTACTTCTATTTACCATTTTGTAAAATTGAATTCTGCCTGTTTGTAACTGTGATAATACCATAATCAATCTATATTAAACAAATTGCGATTATAAATAGTATACAGGTGCATTAAGGTGACACCACCTCCTTGTACTCTTTCAGTACAAAATGTACTGGATATTAATGTTTTATAAACAAAATAATGAACAAAAGAAAACAATTCGGTATTTCTGCCACAGCTTTAACTGCATTGGCGGTGGTCATGCTTTATGTTTACTTACCAATGTGTACTTCGATAAGTAACTCTGTGTTACATTTCACACATAAGTGTGGAAGTCTTCAAAAAGTTATCATAAAGTACACACACATACTTACCATTTTGCTTTAGTTCTCAAGTAAATGAGAGTAATTTCACTTATAACTAAAGATGATTAGTAAGTACTGCTGAGTACTTTCAGATTGGTACTCGAGTAAGTACGAGTACAACTAAGAGTACGTGTAACGCATCCCTGAGAGCAGACAAATAAACTGTTCAAGAGAAATATTATAAATAATACTAACTTCCTCTTGTTTGTATTAATATGTAACATATTACGAAATATTTACATACATGTAGGATATTTGGTTTATTTCACCATCTTCCAGAAGATAAAAAATATATAAGGACATTTGAAAACAGAGAAGTTGAGATTTTTTAAACTTGCTTTAGTTCATAGCATAGCTTTAGGTTAGTGTATTGCCATACTATGACAAGCGTCGTGCTTAAGCACTTCTGATAAGTATCTAAACAAAGACTGGCATGAATGAATATTTATTACGTCTAGAATCGCCTCAAATAATTCATTTATGCTTTTGCATTTCAATGAAGCATGCCATTGTGCGCATCTGCGAATATCTTTTATCACATAGCATTCGTTGTTTTCGGGTTAATACAACCCTAACGAATTTTCTTATCTTATACATGTGTAAGACAAGAATTGACGTCATAGCGTCATCGTACTGTATTGTACCAAATGACGTCACATTACACGACGTTACTTTCAGCATATTCCGCTATCAGTTAACTAGTTTAGTATCAATCAAACTCTTAAATATGTGATAAAAAGAATCTTACGCTCGATGTCTTTTAAGATAAGCTTTTCTTAAACTCGTCTAAAATAAAATGTTATTAAGCTCGCCAAAGGCTCGCTCAATAACATTTTTCTAGACTTGTTTAAGAAAATCTTATCTCAATCGACAACTCGTGTAAGATCCTATATAACCTTGGACTGAGTAAAAATGTGTTAAGTCGTTGGCAAATGTGCTACATAATATAGTCGACTATTTTATTTGCAGTTGAGTTGAAGAGAACTCCAAAACTTGGTGCTACGCTATGCTACTATGCTACTGTGTTTAACTTCCACAACACTGACCTGACAAGAGGAAATTCTAAATATTGATATCTACATTAGATTCATATGGTCGCTTTTCAAAAACGCTATTTATAAATTAGTTCTCGCTAGATCTATTTTATTTGCAGTTTGATAAACTATAAAAAATAATTCAACACAGATTCAGGAACGTGTAGCTGTACAAACACTACATTTCATAGCTCTGAAGTACGATATATACCCGGATAAATATAGATTGTTTGGCAAACAAAAACATGCTACCCACTTAAGTGTCAGGGATAATTAATTTGCGTACCATGCGATACTGTTTTACACAGTAGGAGAAGGAAATTAAAATATCCTGGTATCGCACAGCTTATCATCACATTGATCGACGAAATCGCTACGATACGGAAACTAAATTTCTTACATACTTTACAGTGATAAAAAGGAAACTCACTGGAAATTTATTTTTTAGATTACACTGCTGAAAAGTGCAAATATAAGTTTCCAAGCGACAAATTGTAATTTATTTGCACAAATCACTCTTTGAGTATTTTTCCTGTTTGTATATGCCTGCCAAATAAACAAAGACTTAAATAGTCATAAAACTGTGATTTATTTATTTCTGTTTCGTTTATGTTACACAATTAGCGCCATGGAATTTTTGTGTGAAATGTGGTCGCAAAACTATTTGCCGCAATTATCGTAAGCGTTTTATTGCAAACGGTTAACTAAACGTTGTTTTGTATATGCACATCTAGAATGAAGCGTTAAAACACATGTTTGCAATGAGTCCCCAACCACGGTCAAAAATCATTTACCTTAACCCTGTCGCCGCAAAATTTAAAAGTATCGGTTGTAACTAGTTTTGAAAAACTATTCCAATAAAATAAATAACAGAAATAAATGAAAATCACTTTGGCATTTCCGAAACCGTAATTTTTGGAATTAAAGAAACTTTGATGCAAAAAAGTGACGTCCTTGATTAGACGCCGCCTTCTGAGTTTGCGTCTGATCATGATCTTCACTCTTTTTTGTAACGTCGATTTGAGTCGAATTTGGCTGTGAAAGGGTTAACCAGCAAGCTTTATCCCGCGGTTCCTTATTATCAGAACGCTTAGCGGTCGTCTTTTATTCTGAACATGACATTATTTTAACCCGTTCACCGCCCTACCCCGGATGTAGTATCATTAACAAACAGCTCGGCGTCTCATTGGGATCCAAGCTGTTTGACACTCGGGCAATGGTTTTACCAAATCGAGGGAGTGTGTATAGACTAAAGCGGAAGTAAAACAAATAGTGCGCATTTGCACAACCTGCCTGGCAGTAAAGGGGTTAAGGTAAAGTCGTTACGTCCCATTTGACAGTTGAGAAAGCGTTGCAATTTTAGACTAATGCAAGCTATTACATAAAGCTTTGTATGCATGTGGGTGTTTCATTTGTTGAGCGTGTATTTCATGTTACTGCAAAGTTGTAGTTTGAACGCTAAATTGTATGCTCAGAAGCATGATATGGCTTCACAAGCTATTAAAGTTCGTGGATGAGGTAAAATTAGGATATATTTTTATTGTGTGGCAGTCTGTACGATTTGCTGGAGCATAGTGTTACATATAACAAATAGTTAAAAAAAGTTAAATGTTAAATCGACTTCCCCAGCAACTTAAGGTAAAATAAGAAATTATATAAGTCAGATTTGCCAATCGAGAGCCGAACCACTCAGTTTAAGAAACTAACCGTCCTACGCAAATTCCAATAAAATGCAAGCAAGAAATAGAATAATGGCATGTTACAATGTAAGGTCTTATTTTATTTCATCTCATGGAAAGCAAAAGTGATGCTCTCACTCTTGCCTACGCCACTCGTAAAACCAACATTTTTGCTTTTCACTCGATGAAATTAATGCAATCTTACACTGTAAAATACATTTATTCTTTACAAAGTACTTGTAAACGGAATTGGAAATGAACACATATCGAAGGGAAAACAAATTGACGTGATATTTTTAGGGAGGTAATGCTTACAAACCGGTTCCAAATCTACAAAACCCGCAAAGTCTAGGCGTCTTCAATCACGTTTGCAAGTCAAGTAAATACAAACAGTATCAACTTCACATTGTTGTTGTAGACTTATTCACAAGGAAATAATCTGACGAAAGAAAACATGAATATCTAAAAGCAAGGACAGTATCAATTCAAATGTGTTTTTTCTTAAATATTGCGAGAAAAGAAGCATTTGCTCATTATAAGCATATGCTACATTTCTCAAAATGTTTCAAAATGAAGCAATGTAAAGGCGCTTGTATCGAATGACGGGTTCATGCTAATCCTTATAACAACATATCTACTATATCGACGGTTTCGTTCCAAAACAGCCTTAAGTGCCCTTTTGGAAAAGGGCACTTACGGCTTTTTGGAACCAAAAGGGCACTTACGGATTTTTGGAACGAAACCGACGATATATTATGCGTTGTGTGAGGACATGCGAAAATGAGATGGATACAGTATAACCCAGGACGGCGGTTGATCTGGATCTAACCTTTTTGCACCTCTATACTTTATCAATCGCCTTAAACACGTCTAATTGCAATGGTGGGTTGCAGCCTTTAACACGATACTAATTTGTCAGTATCTTTTATTCGATAATGGAAAAACTTGCAACATGATAAATAGAAATATTATCTAGGGGAAATTCGAACACAACCAAATTTGAATGGCTTTGAATACAGTGTGTGATATAGAGCGTTTGCTCTTTATGAGCCATTCTCCATTTACAACAATTTTGCATTAGTAAACTACGTTGGAGGGTTTAAGCGGCGTATCTTTGCAGTAAAGGGTTAATGTTTGCATTAGTAAAAGTACAAAATAGATCATGCAAGCTATGTCAAATACACAATATCAATATCTAAAAGCTAACTGACCCTGTTGGAGCAAACGAACGAGCAAGCCAAATGGTCGTAAGAATGTAATGTAAGAGTCGCTTAAACAGCAAATTGCTACTTCTACACCGACATTACAATCATACTAGTACAAAAGTCGGCAAAAAACTATAAATCAAAACGGAGTGATATGTTAATACTCGTAAGAATGTATAGTACATGTCGCAGAAACAGCAAAATACTGTTAAACCTGCATAAAGACTAAGACATAGCACTAGCTTTGTATGGTGTAGCAATATTCAAATAGTATCTGCAATTCATACTTGCTAGGCAATTGAATACGTTACTAATACTGCAATCAATACCCAAAAGTGCAAATGTTACGCCGTACTAATTAAAACCACAACACATTAAGGATAAATGCTACAGGAAAGATACAGATTAAAACACTGGAAACATCTATAATGTAAAAGTGTCACTATCTCCAACGTGGATAATATTTAACTGGCACAATTTATCTCAAGCCAGTAAAACATAGGTCAAAATTATGGTCACATCAATGGAACAATAATCTTAAGAAAGGGGTGGAAGGGCTGAATACTTGGGATATAGCCACGACACCACACTACTCAAGGTCTGGATCAAGGGTTCGATCTCTCATCGCGTCTCAAAACCCGTAGCCACCTACAATAGAGGAGGCTTTGCTGAGTCTACTCTATGTGAGATTATTTAAAAACAAAAAATAGCTTTTAAAAAAAGATATTCGGCGTTAGAATTATTTACGTGAGGCAGTCTGAGACTATTGTAATAGTATTGTAAGGTTAAACTATTCATTGCCACTTTACTATCCACTACGAGTGCTGGAGGAGTAGTCTCCCTTAAAGAAAAAAAACAAAAGGGTATGCTCCCTTTGCAGCTTTCTAAATATAGACTAAGACTCCGTTCTATTTAGAAATGGCTACATCGCTAACCAAGGCTTTGGAGAGTAACAAAGGGGCTGATTAAATGCTAACGGTTGAACTAAGAATTGCGTCCCAGATATAACACCTTAAACATGTTGTTAGAAGTGGCCAGGGAATTCAGCTCAACACAAACAATTATTGATTGTTACTTCCGTCACTTAAGAAACATTGTATGTCTCTGATTCAAAGGCTTCAAATATTGTCGATTCGTCGTGTTTATATGTGTGTAAAGCAGTCAGAGCCATCCGCCAATTAAAAAAATCGTTTTTAAGAGACAATCTGCATATCTCGATTTCTGGTACTTTCTCATTGATGGAAAATGTAGGTTAAACGTGATATTATACAGCTCCGCCGAAAAATTGTATGGAATATCTTTTCCTGTCAAGCCTATATTTTATGCCCCCTCCACTAAAAGAGGGGAGGGGCATATAGACTTGCCTTTGTTCGTCTGTCTGTCCGTCCGTACGTGCGTA
>JAULCE010075769.1:0-13008 GCA_032359355.1 Macoma nasuta | reverse complement strand
ATTTTCAATGGCGCATTTAGGCGACTTCGGCGGTGAAAGAGTTAAACGACTTTATCAAATTTAAAAAAAAACACTACAATTAACCCTTTTCCCCAATGTGTACAACATGAACAACGTAGGATTGAATTTTGAAAGAACAAATGGGTATCTGACGAGTTTCGAACACAGGCCTAGATGTTGACAAAGATCGGTAGTCCATGACTATATTCCCTACGCCACAGAGACCTATAATTATTGTCATTACCTTTAGTCATACATTCATGTACAGCCGATAACCACGTTTATTCATATAAAGTAGAAGTAGGAATCGTCCAAATATAGAACTACATGCATCAGCATAACACACGTTCAAGTACGAAACACTTGCGCATTTAAAATACTTACATTTTCGATTGAAATGGACTTATCTTTTCTAGTCATTTCCTTTATTCTACTATAACAATAATTTATATTGACTGCTCAATGGAAGTTCAATGATTCACACAGCTTCGATATCTTGCTGTCTTGTTTATCGGTTTGTAACCCAGTAACAGTTATTAGCTAATGAAAATACCGTTTTTTAGAAATATAGCTTCATAAAACATTTTCTGGTTCTTTCTCATTGGTGGAAATTGTAGGTCAATACTGAGCTCATACAGCAAACGCCGAAAAAGTTTGATCAGGACCAGCGCCGATCTACTCGGCGTCTGTAATAGGTCTAAGCTGATGGAACAAATAATGGTTTGTAAAGGGTTCAAATGTAATTTGTAGCTTTAGGACGAAAGCATTGATATTTATGAAGGTTGATATGCAATGATATCGCAAATGTTAAAGAAATGGAGGGAATTAGGATGAAATATTGCTCCAGGCGACGTTTATATTCAAACATCCCTTTACTCATTTGAATGCCAACAGTTATTTGTGTAGTTCCCTTATAGAATAGATTATTTCAAACGATGTCATAAAAGAAATCGTACGAACTCTCACAGGATAATAGTGAGGTTGGGCGTCCCATAACCGGTTTAAAGCCCCAAATGGCGTGTTTGCCACTGACCAGACCAAGGCGGTACTCCTATCTTCACCCTAGATTTATGATTGTTTTTGTCCATGTGTGTCCTCTATATGTAGCGTGTGTGTGTGTGTGAGCGTGCATGAAAGTGCTGAGAAAGCTCTTGTTTCTGTGCTGTTCGGGTGGCTGCTGTTTGTTTTATATGTAGTATGTCCTGTAATACCTTCTTATCCACTTGTGTTGCTTAAAGCTGATTTTGAATAAACACAATAAATGTTCAGAGATTAACGTATTAGTTAGTTCCCTAGCAGCCTCGCTTAACCCTTTCCTCCGCAGAAGCGCCTCTTAGCGCCTCTGTAACTATTGCCTATTGAAAAACATTGTAGGAAATTGAGCATTTGCTCAGAGCAAATACTCCTGTTCCTACAATGATTTCAATACAATTAAATATCAGGATTTTACTTTTGCCTAAATTTCCAATTGTTTATCAGATTATTTTCTTGACTATAAATCTAACAGAAGCGTGTGGAGTAAAGAGTTAAAACGCAATTACAAACAGCGCAAATCGTCGCAAAGGTACAACACTGGTCATCATGATTTTAGGATCTTACACACCCGCCCCTTTGTTCTCCATATTTTTCAGATAGTTCTACTAGACAAAAGAATTTGCACGTGCCCAGGTCTGGTATGATACAAGCCAGACCTGTAATATCGCAATTGTGTAAGTACACGGGAAACTTCAAACGCCTCGAGCGCTACGCGCTCTCGGCGTTAAATTTTCCTGTGCATGGGTCTGTCCACCACAGAAAGACCTCATACTCAGTCGATATCCTTAACATACACATAAAAAAGGGAAAAGACATGCATATTTATATACATTTGATCAGTATTTAGCCGCCACTCTAACAAGAGGCATAGTTATTGTCTAAGTTGCAATGGTATTTTGTTTAACTTCTCTTGTTTTCTAAAAGTGTGCCTTGTGATACTATGAGCCCTATTATAATGTTTATATTTCGAGACAATATTTATCATAACTTATTTTACGCATCTACTTTAAACGTCGCCGTAAAAATAATGTTCGAACATTTAACCCAAATTTATATCATAGATCTGAACATCAGATGAGAACTAACCCTATATTAAAAAAATCCTAGGAAATATATATAAATACCTAAGCGTAAATGTGAACAAAAGAAGAAATCCGGTCCTTCTTGAATGCTAAAGGGTATTCATTTTGAAAACATTTAGAGTGTATTTCGCCCGAGTTCTTCCGATAACAGTAAGTGCCATATTGACAAAATCGAAATAATAATATATTTTTAAGCACACAAACGACTACCTACTGTGTCCGTGGGTCCATTTCACTCCCAACATAAATTCTTCTGAAACAGGGGCAACGTACT
Organism: Macoma nasuta; assembly: GCA_032359355.1. Lineage (NCBI taxonomy): Eukaryota > Metazoa > Mollusca > Bivalvia > Cardiida > Tellinidae > Macoma > Macoma nasuta. The sequence continues at coordinate 10,617 of JAULCE010075769.1, read as the reverse complement.
TTACCGTAATTGTAACAATGACAGTAAGACGGACACTGAATCAAATTTTTCATTAACTTTATTGTAAATAGACGATGTTTTGATGTGATTCTTCAATATTTCGGTCTGGTAAAACATCGTCTGTATCTTCTTGATGTTGCATATCATTCGATGAAAATAGAGTACTAATGTGTTCATGCCATGTTTCAATACTAATACTATTCTTACAGTGGGTTGTCTTTATGAGAGTTTTCAGTTATTTCCAAAACGAATTTGGACTGTTTACACTATCATTTAATTCATCTTAAAATTTTCTATCATATGAAATTCCTGCTTTTCCGACAAAACCCTTTTGGTGTGGTCATTTATTAGAATCGTCTTGAAAAGACCATTCTAATGAATGATCAAACCAAAGCGTTTGAATAAGAAGTTCTAAAGATTGCCGGAAAACGTTGGATATACACTCGCCTTATATAAGTCCTGATATTCAATCATACGTTAAATCACCATTTATTGGATTTGTGCATGCTTATGACAACTAGTTTATCGCAATCTCAAAGGTAACGTCTCAGATATATATCCGGTGATAACGCTAAGAAGCACTTTATCTTAATCCGTTTTCAAGCTGCGAAGTTTGCTGTACATTTAGATAATAATGTTATGCTTGCATTAAAGCTTCCCAAATGTTTGATAAGGTGGCTCTTTTTTTTAATCAATGTGTGTATCACAAACCAGATGCATCTTGTTTCAGTACATCAGCTCTAGAAAAAAGACGTGACACCATATCAATAAACACGTTGTTTATTGTCGAAGGACTTTAATTCAGACGACACAATCATGATTTACTAGTAATCATTTTGGAGCAAAATCTTAAATTGTTGATATCAACATTCTAATGATTAAAATTTCAACCAAAGGTGATCAAAAATAGATAAATAATCCTTTTGTTTTCAGACTCTTGACTGCATTAAAAGGTTACCAAATGACAAACAGCGAAGTTTTGATTATACGCCGCCCGTTAATAAGGCTTCTTATCTGGGACTACGTTATCTACAATGGTGATTTAAGTCATATACGGTGTGGCAGGCTATAAGGCCATTTCTAATGAATGTTTACTTGCATTATTAGAGTATAGCAAACCGTGAAGTAAAACGCCTTAACATTGACCTCGCACTGTTGATTTTAATATCAGTGTGTCTGTTAATATTTTAAACTCGTGTTTCTTTTCTCAAAAAAATGACCACACTCATTCAATAATGCAGACAATTAAGTATTTCACTTGGGGCATAGCGTTTTATATCAATTACGCCAGGTAATATCAAGACATGTACTGTAACCTTTAACCGATTTAACCACCTGGGGCCCGTTTCACCAACGGTATTACTACCTTTCGTACCAATCGTAACTACTTGGCCCTTTCCGGCAAGCTCGGGAAAGTACTTTCCCGAGCTTGCCGGAAAGGGCCGAATAGTTACGATTTGTACGATAGGTAGTTATTTTTCCTAACCTTGCCGGAAAGGGCCGAGTAGTTACGATTGGTACGATAGGTAGTACTACCGTTGGTGAAACGGGCTCCTGTTTGTTTAAGGCGGATACTTCTCGTAATGATTTCCAGTGAAGATGTGTGCAAAAGAGTGAATAGTATTGATGAAAATACCTCTATATAATTCTTAACGATTCGCTCCATATATACGCAACGTATGCTAATTCACCAGCGTAGACCTCGATCTGACAGCTCCTATGTTCAGGTTCCGCACTAGGCCACCGTCTGTAAAAGAACAAAACATGCACTATCACATTTTTACCCCTATTTTGTAGAATATTTTAAAGAGGAACCATCAAACAATTGTAGAAGTATACAAAAATATAATAATCGTGGAAAACAATAAGTTAGGGTTAATTTCGTTACTGCATTATTATACCCTTTTGTCTATTTCAAACACCACTGTCTTTCTTTATCTAGAGAATTTGCACTTTTTATGATTATTTCTTTACCATCGACAACCGTTGTATTTGTTCAGCACTTTCACTGGCATAGGCGACACAAGTAATTTCCAGTCAGACTCCAGGGGCCTTATTTATAAAGCTCCTAAGGAAAATCTCAAACTTAAGTGAAACATTCAAATGCAGAGTTCTCTATTTTTATCCACAATACTTCAAAGAAACTTTGCATGCGTATGAAAAAACTATGTTTCTCATAAGCATGCAAGTTTTGCTGAAGTATGCTTGAAAATAAATGGGGAATATGCATTTTAAATTTTCACTTCAGTTTGAGATTTTCCTTATGACTTAATGAATACGGCCCCAGCAGAGCCGCTCTTTCACGGACGCCTCCTATACCTATAACAAAAACATAAGGCGAATGATGCTAGTGTCTATCGCGACTACATTTCATGCATAATCTGTTTCCGATATTAACTTTTAGAACTCTTAAGAACGAGTATTAATAACCGAATTATTCGTTTGATCGTCAATTATGCAAAGGCAATCGTCGGGAGGATTCTTGTCCGTTGCACAGGTTAATCCTAGAACGGCATGTTTCATATTGACCTTTATTCTACCATTAAACCTGTCTTCTGCTGACATTCTCGTTTGATTTTAAAACAGCTTGGATCCGGAGCATACGCCAAGTAACTCGTTGTCTGATTCGGGTCCAAGCTGGTGGACCAAAAGTATATGTTTTGCGAGTTGCAGGATAAGGATTACAATGTAATTTGAAACATTAAGACGAAGGCAGAGTCATTAATAAAGCTTAATATGCAGTGATAACGCACATGTAATAGTAATGAAGGAAATTAAGATGAAATATTGCTCCGGGCGAAAGCTAAATTCTATAATCCCTTTACTTAATTGGATTCCAACAGTTATTCCATTATTCATTTTTTGTAGTTCCTAGAAGTGTTAAATATTGCATGCGGTGTCATAAGATAAATCATACGGTGTTGCTCAAAGTCAATTTAAAAACAACACATAATAGATGTTGACTGTCAAGTTATTAACTATTCTGCCGCCAATGTCGCCGAAGGCGCTATTGCTAACAACGTTATTTGTCTCTAAGGTACTGCATTGTTCTTGAATTAAGAAGAACGCCGACCATTTCCTTTAAAATCACGTAAATGTCATTGACAATAATTACAGATACGTTTTTTCTCCCGAAAAGCGATATTTTCAAAAATACACGTATATACCAATTCACCAATGTGTCACATTTGGGGTCTTTTGAAGAACACCGACGAAGTATGTAATCGCTTGACAGCTATGTATGCATCCAGTATAATAGTTACACCATTTTTTCAAATTATTGAAATTTTATTGCATGGGACGAAAAACACAAACACTTTGAGTTTCTCCCACAAAAAGCTCTATATTGACGTATACTGTTTTATCGGAGAATAAAGGGCAAAAACCATCAGCATAAACAGAAATTGATATCATATGGAAATATGCGTTACCATGGGAACCTTCTCGTGTTGGTCTTTCAATTAATAGCTTTACCTCAATTCATGCAATCGCAGTCCTTTTGCGCTATTTTCAGAAGAAGCAATGTTTTACTACCTACTCGACTAAGAGCACCCACTATGCAGTGAAACCCAAAACTAGTCACCATTCTCCAAGGCGGGCTGATCATGGACTTATGTAATTGTCGCATTGATAAGGCAGACCATAGACGGACATACATCATGAAACATATCTCGGTTACTCGAACTGTTAGAATTTGTTAATCTAGCTGAAAGCAACAAGTTTACGTCGCCAACGAAGTTGGAATGCTTTCTGCTGAAGTCCGTCGGTATTAAATAATTGATAGTTCTTCAATTTGAGATTTGCATTTTGTTTCTAGGAATAGGATCTAGATCATTCCTAAACGAGAGGATATTATACTTATGTCGAATTAGATGCACAGTCTAACAAACCTGTAGAGCATTAAATGTGCAGTGGTGAAAACGCTATAGTTCATCAACTAATATGATAATCGGCCTTTTTAAACTACGTTTTTGTTTCAAATGGTGAGGTATATAATGAGATGTCGCCTGTATAAGACGCTGTAGCCTAAATGCCTGGTTGAAAATAATGCAGTCCTAGATCCAACGCCGCCTTATAAGGCGGCGTCTAATCTTGGACTTTATTTTTTTGCAACGAACATTGTAAATAATTTTGGAATATACCAACATGTATTAAATCGTCTCTATGAATTATTATGCTAAAATATTTTATCTTAAACTAGTTCCAACGGCCGTTTTGTAATATGGCGCCAACAGGGTTTATCACCTATCCCTGATAACCTACATGTACGTACAAATCGTTACACAATTTGCATTATTTCAGTTTAAACACCACTTTAATTAGACTCGAAATCCAAAATTAATATCTTACATTTGTTTTTGGCGCCTACCTTCTACCAGAATGGTAGAAGCTTGAAATCAGACAAAAAATAGAGATACTTCTTGAGAAAGGAGTCTGATATTTAGTTTCTGAATTCCATACCTAATCAGCACAGACAAATGAGAACTATATCCGTCTACAAGGTCAAAACTTTCATCAGAAAAAATGACAGCAATTCAGACATGTGAGTTTCGTCGAAACTAATTCTCGTGAATTCTAATCGATGACAGATTAATCGATGACAGATTTATCATAATTGTTGATTGTTTAGAAACTAGACTCGACTCCTAGAAATTAGCTTCCTCTGATGTCAACTGTACACTCCGCGTGTCTGTACATACTCCTTTCCTCTACAAGCTACTTTAGATTAATCCACTAGGAAATAATCTGCTGTAGCATGTGTATATTAACCCCTTCACTGCCAAGAAGGTTTTGCACATGCGCAACATTGTGTTTACTTCCGGTTGATAATTAACACATTCCCTCGACCTTTGGTAAAACCATTGGCCGAGTGTCAAACAGCTTGGATTCGAATGAGATGCCGATTTACTCGGCGTATCATTCGGATCCAAGCTGTTTGAATATGTTACTACACTCGGGGTAAGGCAGTGAAGGGGTTAAGATCACAAACAAATACGCTATAATATTGAAATAATTACAGCAAATATTGCATTCAATAGCAACCAGTTACAGAGGTATTAGACTTTGGTGATACATTTACCCTTGCTTGTGGCACACTGTTTCACAAGATGGGTTTTTGACTGACAAAAACAACGGCTGTTTATAGTCGTGGGTGGTACTCAGATTTGGTGTATGCATAGTGATATCGTGTATTATTGTGTGATGTACCTATCTATACTAAGTTAAAGTGTAGTCCAAGAGTAGACGCCGCCCAGATTGGGCGACGGCTGGGCAGGGACTACACTGCTAGCAAAACAATCCTCTAGTCTTTTATAACATTTTCTTTATAGGTTCGATCCAAAAAGAACACTTCTAGTTTCGTTTTATTAGTGTCTTCTCATGAAATTTAGATGATTGTTTATCACGAAAGTAAATTATAACCAGGTCCTGCAAGATATGTCATATGAACATTTACAAATAATATTTAGTTGTAGACTTGTTGCTCTGACGAATTGCTATAAGGTAACCTTTATGAACCACGATTATTGCTATGATACATGTACACAATCCTGTTGCTGTTTTATGCAATATTATTTTGTCATGTTGTTCATAGGCCAGTACTGGCCTAAACTTTACAAATAAAAAGTTTGTTCGTTCGGTATTACAAGGCGTTTTGGTGGATGAAAATGTTAGCTTTGAACAACGAATGGCCAGTCAATGCATCGCATCGGCTCGTAGACATCCTACATGAGCTGGGAATTTGCAAATGTAATAAAGCCTTCACTAGTTTATCATCATATGACAGGTCTTTCATTATTCAGATTTACTCGAATATTTTGTTACCTTTTCTTGCTTTACACCATTAATCAAAGAACATAACTAAGGAACATTATCAGGATGCTCATAAACCAGACTTTAAAAAATAATACATTTTCTCATACATTTAAGACTCATCCAAACGGCGAGAATCGGAAAAAATAATAACTATCTAGGCAAAACATAACTGATATTGTTGTGCAAACATCGTAGGAAAAAACTGGAATTATGTGTTATACCGTCATTCAAGTTAGATTCAGTGTTCGGATCATATGACCGTTTAGGAAACAAATGATCACAAACGCGGTTCAATTTGATACATGTATTAGTCCAACGTAATATATATAGTTGGTGGAATAAAACAGAAAGCGATATTATTATAGACAAATGTGCAATCATCTCAATGTGCCATTGAAAATAGTTCAGTCCCAGAACTGACGCCACCTTACTAGGCGGCGTCTAATCTGGGACTTCACTATTTTGAAACAAATTTTAGTCCCGTATTAACAGTTTTGGAATATACAACAAATATTTAACCGTCTCTGTTATTTATTCCGCTCAAATATGTTATCTGAAAATAGTCCCAACCGACAATTTTGAATATAGCGCCGAAAGAGTTAAATACCATTTTATCCTAATCGTGCTAGTCGCGACTATAGGTCACACAGGTTACCTTATTTGCAATCAGCTTGGATTCGAAATAGACGCGAAAGTAAATTGGCGTCTGATCCGGATCCAAACTGGTTGACATACAGACACTAGATTCACTAAATGTGAAGCCAACCTGACAAGTTTTAAAACATCATCTACACGAGAGTTTGATCCGAAGGCACATGTTGGACAATATTTGAATATTGTCAGCATGTTATTGCTGACTAATCCTAAGCAATAACATGGTGACAATCTCGGGGCCTGACGTAGTAAGCGGGTAGATAGATATCGGACCGATGTGCAAGATTATAGGAATATTTTTTGCGGCACTTACACACTATTCAAGTGGAATACTATGAGAGATTTACATACCGATTCTGATTGTGTTCAATATTAAGACTTAGAACTTAGAATTTTGACCCTTTTATAAGTCTGCTGATCTTTTCACACTGCGCCACGAATGCTTTTCACTACTTCGAATCAATTAAGTTTGTGTAAATGGCGGTGTAATCTTGTGTTAGTACACTGGCCAATTTGCAAATTGTAATAATGCATGTATGGTTGTCGTCCCTTGTTTTACATGACTTCCACTCGGTTGAAAACATAGTACGATTGCCCACATATAAACAAAAGGCGGTTCTAAAAAGATGATCATTGAAAATATTGAACTCCTTTCCAGTAACTCGGCGTTGGATCGTTTGACACGTTTAGGAATAAAAAATAACAAACTGCCAGAACATTGCCATTTTGTTCAAAATCCTTGCGATTTATTTGCGTTGGGTTGTTGTTTCATCTTTAAATAATAACGAGTCCCCTACTTTACATGAGTTACAAATGTTGGATAGACTCACAATTCACTGGTGTAGTATTTTTAGCGGTTTACTAAGGTAATGTGGTAACAGGTGTCATTATTTCTGCACATCTGGACAATTTACAACCCTAATATTTCCCTCCACACCATCAATTTAGACTTATCCACAATTAAATAAGCCGATAATTAAGACAAATATCTAGTCAAACGAAAAATGTCATTTTTTTAAATTTTATTGAACATATTTTTGGAAATGGAGCGACTGCTCATAACGAGCAAATGCGTCATTACTCAAACTAATTTAAATACGAGGGCTTGGTGCACAATTGTTGTAACCCCTTCACAAATGTGAAGGAGTTACAATAGTTTTGCACCAAACCATCGAGTAGTCGTCTACTTTAGAAGTACCAAAAGTTGCGTTTGTAAAGGAAAGGGGTTTAAGAACTGCAAACAGTGTGAGTCAGACAAGCTGCACCTATCCGACCTAACGTCTGATCAGACTTTCCACTGTCTGTTGCTTTGACGAGTCCAACTCATTATGTCCGCTATTATTTATAGCAATGTGTGTCAATTGGACACAATATTCTTAGCGTGGCAACCGATTAACACTATTCACTGTTTGAAAGGTCTTAAGGTATAAAAGTGCACACCGGTCCAATTATAGACTGCACTTAATATTTTAGCTGTTCGACAAGTAAAATTCATGTTTTCCATCAAATAGTGTATTCCGTTTCCAGCTTGTGTAAACAACAATTGAGGAATTGCAACTGTTCTAGATGTATGTGTTTGTGCCCAATTTATTCGTATTCAGGAAATATAATATTTCTACTTTATTACTGTAAAGGGAGTGAACCATAATTAATGATAGAATAGCCTGTCCCCATCGACACTTACTTTATCTACTATTGATTTACACGGAAGCGTCGCCTAGTAAGTGACAAGTCTCCGTAGAGGTATTCATTGCATAATAGGGTAAAGTAAATTAAACTTACTTATCATTTAACTAGATACTAAAATTGTTGCGTTTTAAAACTATTGTTTATAATCTTTGTGACAACTGTCACTCAATTTAATACTAAGGTGTCCTACTTCAATTCCAATCAAGACACATGTGTATGTTTATTTGAACATGATACGCGACTTTGTCACTATAAACAAAGAACACATTCAGCGTTGTTGGTTTCGCAATTTAGAAAAATTGTCGTCACTTTTTAACGTAAATTGCGTCATTTTGACCGAATAGCGTTAGCATTTTCTTCGCGACAGAAACTAATATTGCGATATTCCACTCTAAAACTACTGCTTTTATCATATGAGAATCAAAATAATAAATGCATTACCGTTGTCGATCGTCTGGTAAATCATGTGTTGTCGTTCAAATGCTTGTATTTTAACCAATCGGGCTAAAGTCCTCGTGATTCAATTACTACGCATCTGAACTCCAAACATTGATCAACCAGACGATCAACAACGGTAAATTATTTGTTATTTCTTAATTGAAGGAAAGTTACAGCAAACGTGTTCCCGTACACAACCTTTGATAATGTTTTGATGTTATGCGTCGTAGTTTCCATGTATTCAACCGTCAATATGACGTCATATTAACTCCTGAACTGTCAGAGGCAGTTAAGTGCATCTGCGTAAATTCAAACTTCGAACATACTTTTCTTTTTTAGCAAAAATATTGGCCGAGCGTCAAATTGGATCCGGATGAGACGCCGAATCACGCGGCGTCTCATCCGGATCTAAGCTATTTGCATATGACACCATGGTTAGACGAAATCAGTGAAGGGATGGAACATCAATCGTTCGCTCATGTATAGATGTTTCGTTTGTGTGGCTGAAATGGTACAGTCAGGAAAATGCACGTGATGTACTTTGGGATTTTGATAAGCAAAAAAGATGAGTAAATGATCAAAGAACAAAGTGTGCTTTTTATATTCAATTTAGATATTTTAATTAAATCTATTTCATCATTCAATGTTTCATTCAGATATTCTTGAGAAGAATCTAGTATTATGTAGGCATCATCCGCAATATGGGATTAAAGGTGTTCTGACCTTATGATCTCTCGTTTTAAATCACTACACAGATGATTTATATAATTTTATGGAGTCAAAGAATCCACGTGATTACAGTCTCGTCCAACATAGAAGACAGCCAAATAAGATACACTTTTATTGTATCTCAATATTTACCCTTTCACCGCCGTAGTCGCCTAAATGCGTCGTTTAAAATAGTGCATTCCCAGATCCGACGCCGCCTTCACTAATTTACAACAACTTTCAAACCCGTGTAAACAGTTTCGGAATTAACCAACAATATCTAATCGTCTTTGTGATGTATTACCATAGCATATTTTATCTTGAACTAGTCCCAACCGCCATTTTTTAACTTTGAACCGAAAGGGTTAAAGTTTGTTTTATTGATGCTTTAATAAATCTCCAAAGTATCAGTGTTCAAATTAATTGACTTACCTATAAATGACGAAATGCTTTTGTTATTTTCAAAGTTGAAGAACCTCTTAGTGGAAACTATAACACAAACCGGGGTTCGATTTCTTTTTATATGTAACCGACTTTTATTTGTAACGACAGGCTACCGAGGGTGATATCTTGGTCCAACAACCAATAACATGCATGCACTAAATGGCATAATTTTGTTTACATAAATATACACAAAATAATGAAATCACATATAAAATCCCTTGGTTTTAATTTATCTGTTTCTGTTGCTGACTAAATGCACTAACCGCTCCTTAACTGTCACTGTAATTAATATTTAGCTATGCTAACACTTTAGCTCACATAAATATAGGGAACTTCGCCCTTCAACTGCACTGTAATTAAGTGTGTTCGTTGGCGCATACTTGCCCTACCGAATAATCCGTACCGGTAGTTGACGTAATATAGTCAATATTTAGGCCTATTAATGCCTATAATACTTAAGAGGACCATCGTCTCTTCGGAGAAATACCAACTTTTATGGCTTATGGAATCTCCCTGGTTTGTCACCCAACTTTCTTGGTTCATTGGACGGCTGCCAACATGTAAAACCCGGAACACCCGCCAAGAAAACTTTGCCATCATGTATGGCTCGGCAGATTAGTAACGCCCATGTAGCGACCTTGGCATGCCTGTCTCTGGCTCCAAAGTAAGAGCGGCTACAAAAATATAGCAAGCATAAGTGTTTTGTCACAAAACACTAATAGATAATAAACCCCGTCAGCTAAGTGTTTTCCATAACAACCGTTTCTTTTTAAATGAGCCTTACACTTCTACAAAAAGTAGATAGAAAGGTCTTGCAGGACACACCACATACAACACAAAACAGCCACCAAATCAGCACAGTCACACACG
>JAULCE010075658.1:0-13009 GCA_032359355.1 Macoma nasuta | reverse complement strand
GTGACCAGAAGCTACGAGCTCCGTACGATCTCTTGGATTTTAAAAGTGGGTGAAGTCGAGCGATTTTATAAATCGTACGGACATCGTACGGATATGTGACCAGGGCATTACCCATTTCACAAAGGCGTAAATTCGAGCATCACACAGTTAAAGGCAGATGTTATATGGGTTTTTCGACAATCTGCATCAAAACATATTTCCATTATTTCTGGATCAAGCGAAAATGGTGATTTAAGACTTAAATAAGAGGTAGAATTCATGTAAAAAGACAAGCATCTGGACTCCAGATCAGATGCCAAGATGTCAAGACACCTATTGTTCGATCTTAAACATTAGCCCTTTCACTGCCATGGGCGTCTCAAACTGACATTTCAAAAAAGTGAAGTCTCATATCAGACGCTACTTTTTCAAGGAGGCGTCTGATCAGGAACTTCACTTTTTGCAACACAATTTATTCCGAAGATTAGGGTTTTGGAAAAGCCAAAGTTTATTTAATTATTTCTGATACTTATTTTGTTAAACTATTTTTAACAAACCCATTTACAACCGACACTCTCAAACTTAGCGGCGAAAAGGTTAGGACAAGCTACATGATTTGGACTGAGATTGAAATGAGCCAGACGACTATTTTACAGCATTATCCTAGTTAAAAAGTCTAATTCACCTCAAGAATATCTAGCGACATAAAAACCAAGAAACCACGGATTTTCTCTCTAGTCGATATTTTTCAGGGTTTTGTTACCGATAGCCCGTGGGTAAGTCTATGTAAATGACGACAACAATGGAGGTGGGTAAACCTACACCCCAGCCCCGAAGTGCTGTGAATGGGATCGTGGGTATAAAAGGGGCAGAGGGCCGTAATTATACCTGTCAGGAAAATTAGATATATATCCTGGGTCCGGCCCACAAATGTAGACTTAAACCAAGAGATGGGCGTACAATCCCCGGATTCGTTATCCTGGGCCCAAACCAACGCCGCTTTGTTGAGTGGTTCATTACAGTATGTTAACTGAAACCCTTACAGAGTAAGCCGGTGTCTGATCTCACTTCTTCTACACTGTTTTGGTATCAAGATCGTAGAACTCTTTGAACTAAACTAGTTGATTAAAACGGGAAAACTAACGTGTGTATTTCAGTATAATGACAGTCCTTTTGTCATATATATCCTTAAAACCACGTAATAGTGGTGTCTGCAACGTTGTCGTCTGCGACTATGTCACCCAGTTATGTTTCCTGTAAATTTCTAAAACGCCATTGTTTTGATGGAGAAAAAATGTGAGGTTTATTTTGAAAAGTTTATACATGTAGTAGTATCAGTGTCTGCTCTGGATACAAGTTGTTTAAAACATTCTAGCAGCTTCATCCATTTACCTTGGGTAGGTCTGTCAACGAAACGCGAAGAAATAAGATAATCTTGTTTTAAATGATAAAACTAGAACATGTATATAAAACCAAACCGACGAATCATTAAAGACCGTCATTTATGCGTGTGATAAATAAAACATGAGTCATGAAAGGAAGATGCTACTGTATGCGTTTGCAAACGGTGAACGTACACAGGGTGGGAGGAACGCTAGTCTCCACCATTGAACGCGATAGACACTGGCCAGTATCAACCTGTACAAACAGTTTGGGACAAGACCAGACACCGACTTACTCGGAGTCTGATCTGACTCTTACCCGTTTGACACTTCAAGTAATAAAATCTTTAAAAATGGCCAGAAAATATTGTCCTTTTTTTCAATATTAGTTGCATTAAGATTGCAATACATTAGCGTTGACGCGGTACAGAATAGTGTCTGTCCCACTTTAGAACAGACTCCGTGTCGCTGCAACAGCTGCTTATCTACCGTGTCAAAAAGATCATTTTGCCAAAGACACTACAAACACTGACCACCTTCCTGAAACTACGGTGTCCGATCTCTTCAACATTGGCCAGGGGAAACTATACAAAGGCTTCCGTTGATTTTATTAAAACTGACTAATAAAAACGAGAGTTGTAGATTTCAAACAAGAAAAACCGACAAGTTTATTGTTTGCTTTTATTTTCCCGAGTTTTGATAGAAACGCTTTTCTTTCTAAACCAACGCGTTGGTCCCACTCTACTGATTGCTATTTACGTCAGCGTTTAAATGTTAAAGAATAGCATTCCTCCTTCCGCGTAATGAAGACTATTGTTTCTGTCACATTGAACTGCTTAAGTCAAGCTCATACTTTATTGTATTTTCATGTGTATCGTCTATAAATATGTATGCGGAACATTGTAGCGCATGATGAACTAATATAGTATGGTGCTATGAATACAGTGGCGAAAACTATTGTCTTTTATAGCTAACCGCTGGACAATGCGACCGAAATGTGTCGCAGTTTTGAAATACAATATCTGATCTAGACTATTTACAAGTCAGCTGGCTAAGCTCATACGCTTATAAATGGTAAGTAAACAGTGAAGACCCGTATCAGGTACCTGGTCGTAAAAAGGCGGCTGTCCAGTGGTGTATTGCTGTCTAATCCATATTCGCCCGGCGCCTTTTTTAACAGACTCAATGACAGTCAAAAAAATGCGAAAGTGCAACGTTACATTTTCGCATATTTTTTTTCGGTTTGAGGCCAACACAAATCTATATGAAAACATAAAAAAATGCGAAAATGCAAGAGAGCATTTTCGCATCTTTTTATAGATGCCCCAAGAAGCACTGGTAAAACAAACCGCGAAAATCGACGGTCAATTTTCGCAATTTTTTTTTCGGGCTGACTATTGATGAAGAAAAATGATGCGAAATTCAAACGGTGCATTATCGCATTTTTTAAAGATATCGGGATAATTTTTTACGATACTTTACCTAGGATAATTCAGTTTACCGTCGAAAAAAAAGTGCGAAAACGTACTGTTGCACTGTCGCATGTTTTTTCTCCATCAATAGTCGCCCAGAAAAAAAAGTGAAATTGCACAGTCGATTATCGCGGTTGTTTTTTCACCAGTCACCTACTCGAGGCATCTAAAAAAATGCAACGTTACATTTTCGCATTTTCTTTTTGGATGTTTTTAGGTTTTCATATAGATTTGTGTTGGCCTTCGACCGAAAAAAAATGCAAAAAATGCAGCGTTGCACTTTCGCATTATTATTTTCGGTGTTAAAAAAGGCGCCGGGCGAAGATGGAAAAGGCAGCAATAGGATTCCGTATGTTATAAGCTTACATACTATGATAAAAGGTGTGTTTTCATACAGAGGGGCATTGTTATGTCGTTTCCATTAGAAGTTTAAATGTCTAGATGATAAAATCTCGAAGCTTTCATTTAGTATGCATTCTCAGTACTAATCTACAATCTGGTTGACAATTTTATAAATTTGAATTGTTTTCAAAAGAACAGACAATATTATATCCCTGAGAATTCGAAAAGAGGAGAAAAACCCCAGCAGTGGGTGAGCTAATATTGTACAATGTTCACAGACATCTCGGGTTTGAAATCTCATTTCTGGCATAAAAGGAAAACCCTTGGATATTCCTGTATCATATAGCTTCATTTTCATGTCTTTCCTCCCATTCTACGATATTGACATATTTACGACGACTTTAAAATAAACAGGGAGGGATACAAAAGAAACAAAACCCAGTTTGATAACATCATAACCCCACTTTCGTGATCGACAGCCCCACATAAATCTAGCAAATCAAATACGTTCAATCTATTGAAATAAATGTGTTTGAAGCATGCAAGAAAGAACGAAGCATGCATTAATGGAATGAGAAGAGACCATTTTAGCCGGCTACGTGCTAAGCTGGGTACAAATACCAAACTAATATTTGCGCCCGATTCTTTAATACAGCCGAAAAGTGGTTATTAATTAAAATGTGTTTACTTTAGTGTCCTCACAATGCCTAATTTGCGGTTACACCCCCGCGAAATTGGATATTAATTTTCCTTCAATACCATGATTTTCGCAAGACGGGGTAATCTTGTTTTGTAGTTACTGTACGCTGGTGGGCCGCTATTCTCTCCGAAACAATTAATTTGCACATCCGTATTCTTCATGTTCTGTTCGCCTGTAAGGGTAACTTGGCGTCTGATCTTGCTCGTGCCATTTGATATTCACGAATCAATCAAACATCTACACAAAAAGACGAAATTAACATTGAATATGCTGTTCACTGTAAATTTACGGTCAAATGGGAAGGAATAACCTTTGCAACACTATATATGGCCGGGTGCATTGAGCAGGTAAGCTTTATGGTCAATGAAATCACAGGGGCTCTACTTAATGGCGATACTTCCAAATGGAATATTAGCTCGGAGGTAAAAGCTACTTAAACATCAATTTAACGGGAATCTGTGTCACGATACATATATTTACCTATAAATTGTACACATGCGTCGTTTAGTCTGTTATAGCATGAGGTACTTATAGGGTATAAGGATATTTAAGAGACGTGCGGACGAAAGAATAAATGAATGTGTTGTGATATGCCGGTGTAGCAGGACAGATTAACCCCTGCACCCAGAATATACCCTGGTATAATCTATCCTAGGACAGAATATACCCGGGTATATTCTGTTCTAGGATATTTTAACCCCGGGGTATAATTTGTCATAGAACAAACTATATCCCTCCTAGCTAGAACATACCCCGGGATATAAAATATCCTAGGACAGAATATACCCCGCGTATAAAATATCCTAGGACAGAATATACCCGGGTATAAAACATCCTAGTATTTTCTTTCTCTATAAACAGAAATAGGGTTGGACTACACGTTCTGCTAACTTAGAAAAGACCCTTCCAACAAGTCATGATACATTTCCTACAATGAGATAATGGCTGACAACATTAATGTCGTGACAAAGTAGTGGGAGACATAAACACAATTAGTACCTACACTGTCCACTTGAGAAACAGTGTTGACCCAGACAAGCCGCTGGCATTTCCGAATCGGCCTCTGATCAGGGTCTGCACTGTTTCAATTCAATCAGAATCAACAATATATTCTCCTCCATCTTTGCAAACAGTACACCTGGTACAGCCTTGACCAAACGCCGCTATGAAAACGATGTGTCTGATCTAGGTCTACACTATTTGCAATCAAATCATACATACTTTCTCATTTCGCGGCTCCTATAAATGAAAAAAATAAATAAACAATAAGTAAATAGTATAAAATATAGCCAAAACAGTAGGTGTATACTTTATCCTAGTGGGGTATAATTTGTCCTCGTACAGATCAACCCCGGGTATAAAACACCCTAGGATATTTTAACCCCGGGTATATTCTGTACTAGGGGTATACGCTGTCCTGTTACACCGGTATGAAATGTTTAACATGGCCGATACTACGTTATATTAGCATTATTTACAGTTCATCTTGTATTGGTGATTATGCATGCGAAATTAAGTTGCCACTTTTGTATGGAAGGTTCTATGATTCACTGATGAAAATTATTCGATGGGCACTGAGTAACTCGTTGTCGAATTAGAACTGCAAATATTTATTCGGATTGCTTTTTCTGCCATGTGTGTCAGCATTGCACCGTGCTGAAGAGTGAAACATTGACACAGAAACAGCATCCAACTTGTAGACCTTTCAAACAGGTTAGACCACCATTCAGGTACAAGAGTAGCTGACCGCAGACTCAAAACCTTAACAATTCATTCCATATGTTATTAATTTTAGACCCATTCACAATGAAATAATATTTATTGTATGGGAAGACTATCTTTGATAAATAAAACTATTACTGTTGCATGACTTTGAAAACATGTTTTTAATATTCATCTCCTACAGAGGTGTCAATAGGCGTATGGAAGTAAAGGGTTAATTATTGATCAGTAAGTTTGTATTTTTGTGAAGTATGAGCAGAATCTTCAATTAACCAGGAGATGAGATGGATCCACAAGACGTGTGGTTAATGTTACACTATACAATCAACACAATACAAGGCCAATACTACTGCTAGACGGTGTGTCGTAGGTTTGTAACGAGCAAAGTCATCATACCACACAATAGTCATCGTCTGATACAGAGGCGCTAAAAGGCATGCGTATGGCGTAAAGGCTGAATTTACTATTGACAAAATACGACACTACATCTGTGAATGTGATTTAAAACCAAATGTTATGTATAATTCGCAGGAGTTTGACAAACAGTCGATAGCGTATTAAACGACCATTGTAAACCGGAAGTATATGTAGTCTTACAAACAGTAATTATAACCTTCAGAGCTTTCGGTCCTACTTTTTTCTGTCTTAAATGATATTCTGTCTGTAGCTGAAACCAAACTGTAATCTGGTAAAAGTAAAGTAAAAGTAAAGTTTTTGTTTATTATAGTGTCACTTCTATTGAAAGGGCCATCCAAGTTGGCGTATGAAACACCTTATACTTATACATGTACCTCCTCGTTCTCATCCTTAATGCCAGCGCCAGACAGGATGACTATCAGAAACCACTCATTTAACTTGCTGGCGGCTCACCAACCGGCATATCACTACAATCCCCAGGTGGGGATCAACCTTCGACCTACCGGTACCGAAGCGGGCGCCATATCCAGTAGGCTACGGGTCGGTTAGTTATACATAATTATGTAAAACAAAAGGCCGTATCTCAGGTAAAAATATTGCAGGACAAATATTGTTTAATTTTGAATAAGCTTTCAAAACGTTGGGTATATTGTGGTTGGGCAGGATGTATACTGTTTGCAGTGTCATACGGTCGAGTGACACTATTAAGACTGGTTCATAAAGCAGGTATACATGTACATGTATATAGAATTTCAGCAACGGATAGTGTCGCTGATATTTGTTACGCTGTGAGCATTTTGAAAACAGCATTGATAATGCTCACTAGAAAGAGTTGTACTTGTTATTATATTAATTACAAAATCTGTAAGAGTAAGTTTGTAAAAGAAGTAAAACAAAGTACAATGTCTAAGTTCAAAAGCAATTGGAACATTGCTTTAAATAGAAAAGAAGGTGTAAAGGGTAGGGGTAGAAACAAGTTACGCACATATCGAATTTTAAAACAGAATTATGACGTGGAAGAATATTGTCTGTCTATTTTACCAGTGAATCACAGATCTGCTTTTACCAAATTTAGATGTGGAGTTGCACCTATACGTATAGAAACCGGTCGGTATGAAGATATCAGTGTAGAAGATCGTAAATGTCCATTTTGTAAAATACACGTGGAAGATGAATGTCATGTTATTTTAGAATGTCCTATTTATGATGACCTCAGACTTCCTGTTGACAATTGTGTGGAGTTTTTAAACTTAGCTTAAACAATTATACTCAACAAAAAAATTAAAGGGTCACTTATATAGGGTCAAAACAATCATACACATTTAAGTTTATTCTGAGAGTTTGTTTACAGCATCAAGTAACATAACCTGTTAACTTCATTAAAGAGTGTACCACCTTTGAAAAAAATGGCCGGGTTTGCACATATTTACTTGTTTTTGGTCATTTTGTATTTCAAAGGGACTAAACCTAAAATGTCTGTTGTTAGTTTTTACATGAGCGTTTTTCGGGAATTTTTCCCACATTGTAGGAGAACGATTTCACATCCTCTATCAGTTCGCTTTAACCTGCAAAACAATGCTCTCAGACGACCGCGATTCGATTTTGACACCAACTGAATGGTCATGAAAATAGGTTCTTTCTTTAGCTTCCATTAATTATTACACCTCGTCTCATCAATTACACCCAATTATCGAGTTTGACATTCCCCTGAAGCATTTTCTTACCTTTCTTTTGAGATATTTATCGCGACTTAGACCCTACCGCCGGCACGTGAGATAAAACATATAACGAATAACGAAATCGTTGTCGTTCCCTTTCTTTTTATAAAGTTCTTTATCATGACTTCTCTGTATAAAACGTGTACGAAAACAGATGTGTGCTTTAACCTTTATCTTATTGATTGCATGCTATTTGAACTTTACAAACTGCTTTAATCAGTGGAACTAACGCCGAGTAAACGCAATTATTTCTAGCCTCATCTGGAACTTGACGCTCCTATCTCCGCTGGAGAAAACAGAATTTTGTATAAATTTCTATTGGCGAATTTACAGAAGACGTCAATGTTGCCGGCATGATAACATTTAAAGGCAGACAATAATTTATTGACAACAGACGCGAGTGTCGTCTTGAAGGCAGCATTGTGATGGTTTGATTATTCATGAGGAACAATATATAGACTGAATGTTCCGCCTGATGTATTTCTGGCACGTTTAAATTTTAACCCCAACACTGCAGGCTGCGGCCATATTTACATCATGCAAACATCTTAGAACTAGATCAAATGCCAACTAGTTCGGAGTTTGATACGGATTAAAGCTGTTTGAAATTGAGATTACTGTTTATTAAAATAGTATGCTCGCCAGGTTGATTTTACACATGAAGCAGATGGAAATTCAAGCAGAAAACATAGTTACTGTTAAAGATTTCTTACTTAATCAAATAAGGGACCAACAATATATAAGCGCTTCTTGTAAAATCGCATTATATATTAGATTTTAAAACAACTTCATTATGGTTCCATAGAGAAATTCTTGAATAGTATTCTGTCGTTAAAGTGTCGTCGGCTTCAGTTTTGTAAAATTGCTCACTCACTAAAAGAATGTTTGGGCGACATTTAGCTAATTCATCCAACTGAATCTAAAAAATAACCGCAAATAAGCTGGTAAAGAATCTTTAGTTACGGAAACAAATTTGAGAAAACATGCGACATTCATTTGTTCGATAGCTTTCTCTTGTGGCACATAGTCTGTCCCCTTTCTATATGCAATGGTTTACATTTTTTTCAATTTGCAAAGGACAAATGCGGAATTTCAAAAGTGACGACTGACTGATATGAATCAAGACTGTTTGCAAAGACCACTATAACTCGAGAAATAGTGTGTTCATTTGACATAAATGTCACACTTTCTGAAAAATCCAGGTTTGCTGAGAGAGAGAGAGAGAGAGAGAGAGAGAGAGAGATCATCTTACTGAAACTGACAAGTGTAAAATAGTGCCGATCCTTATCAGACTGATCGGATCTGCACTATTTTACACTTGTCAGTTGCAGTAAGTTAAATTGAACACTTGATCTAGAATTCTACCATTTTCAACCCCATAAGCCCTGTTGAAGCTGAATGTGTCACACATATATGTCCATTATACATGCTGATGACAGAGAGTCAAATGCCAATACAAATCTGCTGTTATCTGGTTTAAGAGCAATACAGACATCTAAAAGGTCAGAGTAAGCTGGTCGCCTACCCCGAAAACGACTGTTTAAAGGTTAAATCTATGGCGCTGCTGTAGAAATTCGTGCCACCAACTTCCCTCAATCACTGCTTACAATAATGATAGTTAATTTGAAAATTATTTGTAAAGTGACCAATTTTGGGATGTGATTACCTTAAATACCAGACAGCGGTACATAAACCAGCCCACGTGCTCTGGCGCTTAACAAACAATAGATCTCAGTTATGCCCACATCGGAGTGGTTGTGGCTAGTACGTGAGCCGGGTTTAGTGTCCTGTCAACAACAATGTGATCTTAGTCGCTACAAGCAGGTTTAACTCTTTAGTCCATATGCAAAGTTTATATATATTTTAGATACATTCAAAATTAAAGTATACTATGAATACGGAAATCATCTCAAATAATTGAAAATATCTATTTTGAATGACATTGAAAACATTTTAGGAAATGGAACAATTTTGCTCGTTCCATTTTCACTTCACTGGCAGTTAAGTGGATAATGCAGTAGCATGTTAACACTAACCTTAACAAATCTCAGACGTAAAGCTTCTGTATAGATTCAAGTTTATAACATTCGTTTCAATGATAAGGGTTTCGGAAAAGCCAAAGTTTATTTAATTATTTATGTTACTTTACAACCGACACTTTTACATTTGGAGGCGAAAGGGTTAATGTCCCGTGCTCATAAGATTCTTTGATAATGGATGGTCTTTGTACCTCCGTGTTTTGACACTTTACGTCTTGATAAAATATCAGCATATGTTGACGGGAATGAAGAACGAGCATATAAGAGAAGTAATTCTCGAACAAGACCAAAACAAACCAGTATGTCCACTAAGAATTTGATCAATGCATTGATTCGCACTTCCATTTAGGTTAGTTTAGTGTACATTATTAAACAATGCTTCTCCAAACTTTTCATATTCTTTCTCGTCCACCCAACGGACGCTCCCATGAAAACATTTTCGGTGTGACAAATTTACCACGCCAAAATGTTAAGTTTATAGATTTTAAGCTATTTAAGCGATAACAAGACAAAAACGTGAACAGTTATGATCCGATTATGATCCCCCACCCCCCCCCCCCCTCCCTAGTTTTCCGGTTGTATATTTCAGAATCTGATCGACAAACTATGAAAATGTCTGCATGTTAACTAAGAAATGAATTATACTTTATAACTTGCAGCGTGACAGTTTTAGAAAGCAGACGACTATTTTCTCATTGCGGACAGGGCTAGGGTGCAGACAACTTTCACACATCCGCGGCGCCGTATTCTCCAACACGCACTGCGGTCCTTACATGCGTACGAAAGTGAAAATATTCTATTGTTGCCCATTTCCTCGGTTTCGTGGCCTCGACAAACTGGGGACAACAGTTAGACAGGAAGCGAGGGGGAGCGTGTGAGATGAACAAAACATAGTTGGGAGATACAATCTGGCTGAAGGACACCATTTTTCGTTTGAACTTTTCCGTAATCGGCGAAACCTGGTTTCCAACAATGCTGCGGAGGTGCAGCAAAAACGTCTCCGCCATATCAAATATTGGTTCAGACAAGAGGAAACCGGAACAGAAATTGAGGGTCTCCGCGTGGACCGCTAGACAATGAACCCAAGTAGCAGTAGCCAGTAGCAGTAGTGCTACTACAAGTAGTAAATAGCCTCGCCCTCACTGGCTGGGCCAAAGTGAGTGAGTCAGTTGGGTTTTACGTCCCACCACCAGTTTTTCAGTGGCCTGGAAACGTCTTCTTCAAGCAGATAATGGGGCCTCCGTGATCGAGTGGTTACATTCACTTAGCCCCCTCACCGCGTTGGTTCGATCCCGGCATTGGGCATGTTCGGATTTTCATGTAATGAAGCCTTCCATCTGGCTTGCTGTAGGTCAGGGATTCTACCCAGTTGTCTGTCTGTGCAACTCGGACTGGTTTATAACGGTCTTCCTCTACTAGAAATTGGCCGGGTGTCGCGATCTGACTGAAATGCTGTCAAAGCGACGTAAAACCCCAACACAAAAATCAAGCAGTGCTGTTATGCTGTAATATCACACCGTAGACACATGGCATGACATCACACTATTCTGGGCCGAAAAGCCCCAGCACTACCCTAGTAGTAATGCCGAGCATAGCAAATTTTGAAAAGTAGTATATAGATCATGCAAGCTATGTCAAATACACCTTACAAGATCCACATCTAAAAGCTAACTTACCCTGTGAAAGCAAACGAACGAGCAAGCCAAAACGTCGTAAGAATGTAATGTACAGGTCGCTTAAACAGCAAATTGCTACTTCTACACCGACATTACAATCATACTAGTACAAATATCGGCGGAAAAAAAACTATAATCAAAATGAAGTTTAGTGATTATGCTAAATAGTCGCAATAATGTATTGTACAAGTCGCAAAAACAGCAAAATGCTACTTCTACACCGACATCATACTAGTCCAAATATTCGCGGAAAATAGGAAAACTATATCGATTGGCGAAGAAGAATCGTTACCTGTTGGAAGCACATAAATGATAGCACTAAATCATAAGAATGTAATGTACAAGTCGTTAAACTTTTAATATTGATTGTTCTGGTCGTCAATGAATATTCGCCACTAAGGGAGGGAAAGGTTATAACGTTTAAAGCTTAACAATGCTGTATTTCTTGAATGTTCATGTCAAAGAACATTTCATCACTTATAACTAAAGTCAAAATGGTAAGTCTTGCAAAATCAGACACCGGGTAACTCATCGTCTGGTCCGGATCCACGAATTTTGGCATTCGGCCAAACGTTTTACAAAACATCAATGGAGGAGACGAGAGTTTGGGCAGACGACACATCTTGGTAAAGGATAAGTGAGATTGTAATCATGTGAAAGTTTCTGTATTAACATTATGGGTTATCGTTTGAACGAACACCGTTGTATCCAAGAGCGGCACTGCCTACAGAACGGTAATACTGTGCCGGTTTTCTACGATATAATCACGAGTACCAACAGCCTCCCTGTGTCCATCTTAACGGGTACACGGGTATTTTACGATCAGAAGGTGACGCACTCGCCGTATACTAATTATCACCGAACCTAAGAACCGGTTAACCCTCGGATGATAATACGCATAATTCATCTACCTATCCCTAGGTGCATGATTATATCAATTAAGCGCCAACATTATTTTTAGAAAATAATCATTCGCAATGTTGGGTTTTGTTTTTACATGTCCATCAATAACGCGAGTCCGATGCCGTTTACATTTCAGCACCGTCGAACAGCAAGAGGCCACAAGCTCGATCCTGACGATAAAGTTAAGGAATATTAAAATAACACCTAAGGAATTTCCTTAGTTTTCTCCTAAGGAGATTAATGAATATGGGCAGGGGTGGGTGGGTTATCCTATACTCATAAAAAAGGCTTGTGTTCTAGAACTTCACTGTTTTTTTGTAGCATTTAGAACACGGTTAAATTATTCTGAATTCCAAAAGTTTTATTTATTACCAGATTGTTAACGCCAACATAAAGCTCTCATATTAATACAGCACTTCTGATCGATACCAATCTAATCCCTTTAGATTGCTTTCAATCAATGAAATCGCATGTTGTAATTTTCTTCCGATACCAAAGTTCAAAGTTTATTAGCATATCAGCAAACAATGTTTGCCTTTGGCCATTTACAATTTCAATAGTGAACTATGTCAAAGACATTTCCCGTAAATAACTAACAACATACATAACAATGCAAACTATGTCAACAGTCAAATTTCAAGAAACAGTTAATGTTTCAA